>JBCJKH010029770.1:0-33549 GCA_039877255.1 Loriculus beryllinus | reverse complement strand
TGGCAGGGGGGTTGGAACTAGATGATCTTAAGGTCCTTTCCAACCCTAACGATTCTATGATTCTATGATTCTATGAATATACAAACAAATTATTCCATTTATAAGTAGGGAGCTTGCATTTGTGAGATGCTTGAGGTATCTATATTATCAATTTAAGAAATCTGACATGACAGGTTACAAGTTGTAGTAGGTACTGAGTCCAAGTTTGAATATCATAGGTAAACACTTGTGCAAACTACTTTGTCCCATATGATTAAATAGTCTTGTTACTTTTAGTGTATGTACTATAATCTGCTGATCAGCTCTGACAGTCTTACTTACATTTCATCTACCGTTTTCCTTCTATTGTTTCAGTTCTTTGTTTCTGCACCATATTTTACATCAGACAGCAGTTCATATTACAAAATTTTTAGTGACAAAAATGGTTATAAGCATATTCATTACATCAATGGCTCTGTGGTAAGTCAAGCAAAGTGTTCTATATTGATCTACTGTAAGTTCCTGAAATAATTCTACAATATTCAGTAACTTGTATGTCTTCTTTCACAGGAGAATGCAATCCAAATTACAAGTGGAGAATGGGAAGCAATATATATTTTCAGAGTAACAAATGAAGCAATGTAAGTAGCATGAAGGAGAGAATATGTTGTGTGTTGTCAGTAAAAGCAACGCTTAATCATTTGAACACCATTTGTTAACTCTTAAAGTTATACCTAAGTATAATTTGTTTCTTACCTGAATGTATCCACAACAAATTTGTATGTAAAGGCACTGCACCGGTTTGCAAACTTTTCTTATGCGATATTCTTTGCAAATTGTCTGCATTTTTCTATTTTCAATCACCAATCTTAGAGATACTTTTTTTAGAAATACTTAAATTTAATCATGTGGTGAACCCTTAGACACTGTGCATTTACTTCTCTTTTTATGGTCTCTCATTCAGCTTACTGTATAAGTAGATACAGCTTACATAATTACATAATTGGAGAAATTAGCTTCCGAGAATTAAAATCAAATACATGGTTTATTTGCCATCTAATCAGAGCTTGATCAAAGATTTATTAAGATGTAAGGTATATAAGCTTAACTTACTCTTCCACCACATGTGGGAATCTCAAAAAGTCTAAGTTCCGAAACAGCTTTCCATGTTGATGCTGGTTCATGGGTCATCACTTTATGGATTGTTTACTAACATATACATGAATTTACAGTTTCTATTCAAGCAATGAATTTGAAGGCTATCCAGGAAGAAGGAATATTTACAAGTAAGTGTTATTAACATTATCTCAATGATACTAAGTTCATAGAAGATAGCTCTGGATTTGTTAATAAAATAATTTAGTTTGAAAATGTTTAAAGTATAATTTCATAGGCTACTTTAGCTAAATCTTGACCTTAGATTATATCTGAAAATTTAGGACAAATAAGGAAAAAAAGAAAGGATAAAAAGGGAAAACATTTATTTTTAAATTGAACTGTTCTGAAAATACAGTGCCTTTGTTCTAGAATGCAAGGCAGACACATGTGAGGTTAATTGTGACAAAATAAATATTGCTTTATTTTATTTTTTTCCTAGAATCAGTATTGGAAGTAGACCTATCAGAAAACAATGCATTACTTGCAATTTAAGGAAAGAGAGATGCCAATATTATACAGCAAGGTTCAGTGAACGTTCTAAGTATTACGCCTTGATCTGTTATGGTACGTATAATATGGGAGCAAACATATAATCAGTTGTTCTTTCTGTTTTATCAGAGTTGTAGATAATACTGATTATCCCAAGTGATATCCCAAATTTCATAACAACAGAGAGATTTCCAGAAAGAAAGTTTTCCATGTCCAAATTCCTTGGGAAGATGTTTCAGACCATTGAAATACTTTCACTTTTTTTTTTTTTTTTTAACAAAAATACTGGATTTTTGGAATTAAAAAACAGATTTATGAAAGTCCTTCATGGCACAAAACAGATTCTAATGTGTCTCATCAAAGTCATGTTTTTCTTGTAGCAACTAGAGCAGGTTTTAGAAACACACATGTTTCCAATTTATGTGATCAAAGTTAGCAGTTAGAGACTATTACAATATGTTTCCCAACTGAAATTATTAAATTTGTGTCAGCCACAAAACATTGGGTATTTACCTGAGAACATTCTTAATAACTGAACTAAGGAAAATTCAACTCATCAAGATGCATGATCATTGAAAGTACCTGTAATGTAAGTATTAAATGAAGTCTTAGCTCTTTTGAAATAAGTTAGGTGATTTTAGTGGTTCAACATTTTATCCATTACTGTAATCAAGTAACAATGAAGTCTGAAGTCACAATCCAAGAAAAGGAAAGAATCCAAGAAAAGGTTTTCCTTTTGTGTATTTCATCTAAAGTTTACTGTTCTGATTTTTCATTGACTGATCATCTGAAGAGTTCCTGAGAACTTCCATTGAGCAGAGAAGCAAATGTAGCAAATAATAACACCTTTCAATCATTTTTGCACAAAGTAGTCAGTGAGGTCATCAGCATATGAAAGCCACTCACCTTCACAAATATGATGTGGCATGTTCTCAGAAGAAGGTTTCACATTGTTAATTCTGCATGCACCTTATATAATCACATCTCAGGTATTAACTAGATGTCAATTCATCTGTAGAGAGAAAGAGTTTGTTAGTAAATTTAAAGTTGCTTTGATTATGTTTGCTAATCAGTGCCTGTATGTATACAGGTCTATGTCACACAGTACCTTCTGTATTTTACGCAGCAGGGACTAGTGTGTTATACAGCAGAGAAGATTTAGGTTTCTGTATCAACTCTGAGCTCTTTAACACCTTTTAGTTACCAGTCTTAATTTAATACAAACTCCATCATAAAATTCCAGCTTCAAACTATAAACTGCCTTCTTATCATTCTGTGACAGGTCCTGGGATTCCTATTTCCACTCTTTTTGAGAACTACAGTGATAGAGGTACTGCAAATATCCTACCTATTTCTAAGCAATTTTTTTTTTTCCCATTGATCTTCACTATGCAGATCCTCTAATACAATATTTGGACTGTGATCAAGAAGCCTTTCTTCTTGTTTGTTATCAAAATATGTAGTGTCTTTTAGATTTCTCATTAGTGAAAGCTAAATATCAGTAAACTCACTTTATTTTCTTTCCTGAATCCAGCACTTTTATAGTATTCTGGTGTTTTTCCTGTTTCTATCCTATGGAAGCAATGAACATCAGCAGCTCTTTGTCTCCTAAATATTGAATCAAATTTTGTAGAAAAGATTATTTTGATTTCCTAACTATTCCTTTTGACATCTGGATGAACATAAGACTTTCTGAGTTGTTTTTTTTTCATGAAGCAAACCTACCCTGTACAAAATGCAGCAGTGTACTATTTAGAGTTTGCAGTTTGAGCTATTGTGCTGTACTAATTAGAATTTGGATCAGTGGGTTGCTCTTCAGCCATCAGCAGAGATGTCAGGGAAGAGCAAATGCTCTTTCAGATGATCAGTTTAAATAACTGCTTCAGACAGGGTGAATTATTGATAAAAGATAGAAACTCCAGCAAGAAACACTCAGAACCCTCATTTTTTAAGTAGCCTTTCAGTAAAGATTGTTTGCAACCAGACCAAGCAGAAACTTGCTAACCGTGAAAATATTACTCTGCAGTGACTTTTCTCTCTCTGTCCTTTGTTTTTCCCTAAAAAAAAATTCTCCAACTTAAAGTACTCAGTCCTGAAGTGTTATGAAAACTAGCATGGTCCTGTAAAACACCTCAGTGATTTGGCATTCCTCCTTTCTTGCCCAGTAACCAGTAGAAATGCATTGACATTTCTACTGCCAGGGTCTTTACTGCCAGGTCAGCCAGTATTGAAAACCCACGTTAACTCAGTGTTGTCTGACCAGAAGGCAACATGAGGAAGACAAATGCTGCATTACTGTTAAGCTAAATTAGTCAGTGGTGATTCATGTAGAAGTAATGAATTGCAATGTAAGATTATTTTGACTACAATAGGAGTTGCTACATCTTAGTTTTTAACCAAATTGTTAAATGTTTGCAGATGGAAAAGATTGGTCAATACATCTGTTGCAATTGTGCTATAAAAACGCTATGTTATTCTGGTATTTCTTTTGCAGAAGGTTTAAATAGGTTTAACAGTTTAGATACAGCTTTTTTAGATATAATACAGATTTTTTAGATATAATCCATTGCCATAGCTCATAGTTTTCTGTGATTCATTATGACCTTGTGTATCAAGGGCCCCCACTACTTCCTTATCATGGAGTGCAGCGAAGTGCCCAACTACAGATACCTTTGTTTCTTAACCTCTGTGCGAGAGAGAACAGTTTCATTTAATGGATCTTCACCACTGGTTTCATGATGCCTCACTCTGCTGTGCTGTTATTCTCCAGGAATAAAAGCAAATTCAGGCTTCTCTTCGACTTTTTCATGACCTTTTTTGGTTTAATTTTCTTTAAGTCCCTTGTTTTCATAATCTCTTCTGTGATGCAAAACTATTTTTAGTGGATCCATTCTCATTGCAGTTGGCAGCATTTTGAAAAGATACAAATTTTAGTAGGAGGCATACAGTTAAACTAACATACACTTGTTTGGAAGCTGCTTCTAACATGCCTACAATTTGTGGCAGTACGCAAGTTTCAGGAGTTTTGAGGGGAAATATTGAAAGGGTTCAGCTGAGTCTGGGTGAGTATCAAGTGCTAGGATGATTTTTCAGCCATAAAACCCCACTTGAATCTGCAAAACTTGTCAAGATTGAAAGAATAAACTCCAGTGTTGTATTTCTGGCATGTCCTGGTTACTGTCTAGCTCAGGAAGTGCTAAGAGAAGTACCTTGAGGGTTTGGGGTTTTTTTTAGCTTTTCCAGAAGCAGGAAGTGGTTAGTATTGAAAAAAAAAAAAAAATAGAAAAAGAGGCAAACTAACCAAGAAGCATTTCCATCAGTTCCAAAAGGTTCTTTCATTTTTAAATTGAATTTGAAAGTCACTGATTCCCATTATGTACAATATTATTCATCCATCACTGCTTATGGGAAAGCACATAAACAAACAATACCCAGTAGACTCATAATACATAATTCTGCAGTCTATGCTGGAAATTATGTAAATTTTAAATAGTACTTTTTAAATAATATCCCTGTAAAATGGGTTTAAAGCAAGTAAAACAAAAATTTAAAATACTTTTTAGATTTTAAAAAAATAAACCAACAAACAAAATAACACCCAATAAAACAACAACAGAAGAGATTCACTAAGTGTGCAGTAATAGGAACAGTTGTACAGTAAGTTTTGTGTACTGTACAATGGTTAAGCAAGGGTTTGCCACAACCCCTTAAGAAACTGAATTTCCTGCATTGAGCACAGAAACAAGATATTCCCAAACATCTGTGCACTTCACCATACTGCCCAAGGGTCTCAGAGGTTAAACTGGTGTTACTGTGGCAAGCAAGGGAGGAGATACAGAACTGTGTTTTGCAAGATGGGGTAGGTTTTGCATTTACAGCTCCATATTACAAAACTGGGATGAAGGATCTGCAGGAGAAAGGAGTTTATTCATAACATCTAGGACTCTAACACACAGAGGCACCATGTGCAATGATTTATGTTGCAAAATGTACATCTTATTGAAATCTAATAAATATTTGTGCTCTATAAACGTGCCTTGCTTTTATTTACCTATGTGATCAAGCCCAATTAGAAATGTCTGAGTTGATTTCATTACACTGCCTGTAAAATGCACTTGTTTCCTTTCTGTTCTAATAACACAAAATAAAGGAATCTCAAATAATGAAGAGGAATTAATAAATCAGTTAATAATTCAGTTATCTCTTCTACTTAGAGCTCAGAGTATTGGAAGACAATTGGGAATTGCAGTCTGCTTTGCAAAATATCCAACTGCCAAAAGAAGAAATTAATAAACTTGAAATGGATGGTATAAGTAAGAATTATATATCATTATTATACTTTTTATTCATACCATTTTAATATTTTGCCTTCATTTTGTTACAGTATCATTTTTCTGGTAGAACATTCTTGTTAGCATGTCAGATTGGGAAGAGGAGGCCTGGTTCTGCCCTGTTTGGCAACACCCAATTTGTCTGTGCCTCAGGGCATCTCTCAGTAAAATAGTAGTTAAGATACATCTCTGCTTCACAATGCTTTTCTTAAAAAAAAAAAAATCTTTAATACGATTGGTTTAATACTATTGGAAATATTGTGTAAAATCATTATAGGATGGTGATAATAAAATGTGAAATGTAAACTGCTGTTCATGTGTTATACATTATATTGACTTGCATACACTGTTGTTTCCATAGTGACTTTATAAACAATATTCCATGGTAATGAGTCAGTATAAAGTTTCCAAAACTCATTTCTGATAATCTTCATAACAGTTACGTTCCTAGTTGTGTTCTTCTAGGCACCTGGAAAACTGTGAACCTGGAGTTATGTGAAATAATAATTTTATGCATAGCTAAATCAAAATAAAAGTTGGCACTTTATTTCTTCAAAATTGTTCTTCAACAACTCAATACAAACAGTTATTTGCATCAGTTCTGTGATTCACAGTTCACATGTTCTGTAGTTAGTGCTGATTCATTTTCATATACTATTACACCAAACTCTGGATTGTGCTTGGATGATTCATTTTAACCATTAACAGTATAATTTTAATATGTCTTTTCTAGCTTTGTGGTACAAAATGCTTCTACCCCCCCAGTTTGATAGATCCAAGAAGTACCCTCTGCTTATTCAGGTGTATGTACCATTTCCTTTGATCATTGCTGTTTTGTTAGAAAATATACTTCTTATAATTTAACAAGACCTAAGACTTTTGCCATATTTTACAAAACAAAAGAATAACCACCAAGTTCTATTTGTTTATTGTGATGGATTTTTTAATATATTTCTGGAACAGTAATTCAATTAATGGAAATCAATAACATTAATCAATTAATTAATCAATAACAGCAGGGCAAGGATTAGTTCCTCAGTCAGGAAAAAGATAAAAACATGTGGGGTATTGCTTGGAGTTCTTGGTTCTGTTGCTGCTTCTGTTTACCATGAAGCAGGCTGACATTATTGATTTCAGCTTTGCTAATGCGGAAAATGCAAAAGCCTGCTTCATTTATTAATAAGAAAAAAAATATCAAACACCCCTAAACAGTGTGGACTGGCTTCTTTGATCGAATGTTCTTTCTAAAAAACATTTGACACAAATTTAATTTATTGCAGGCAGGAAAGGCAACAAAAATTGCAGTGGTGCTAAAAATTGAGAGCTCAGTGGGCATAATAAACCTTGCATCATTTTTTATTAATCAGTGATGATCCAAAAGTCCAAGAATGCCAAGTATATTTGGCTTAAGTTTAGAATAGATGATTAAGTCAGTTGTGTCCTTGAGGTCAAACATATAATTTGCATTAGGCCATTCTCATGAGGAATGTCTCTCTATTGCTCAGCTATGTGGGGTGTGTTCCGACTGCAGCTCCAACAGCACATGATACTCTCTATTGAAACAAAGATGGGGATGTCCAGAAAGTTTAAGGAGCTGTACTTTTTTCTCCTCTTTCCTCTGGCATTGCTGAGTGCATGTGGAGGTCAAATGCAGAAAAGCAACAAAAACTGGTGTTACACCTTGAGGAATTTGAAGAGAAGAAAGAGGCATGACTTTGAGGCATGACTGTTCCCAGGATTACCTTTGTGACAAGTACCTGATGCTGCACCCCTTGGTCTGAGCTAAAACTAACAATTTGCCTTAGGCATAAGACCTAGAGGATGTAAATAGATTTTAGATAGCAAAATCTCATAAATATATGAAAATGGTAGTTGAACTGCTTGTCTACTGAGCTCTCTGAGCCACAGCCATATAACAAAATACTTGTGGAGAAAAAGTAAGAAGTACCTATAGTTACAGTCCAGTATCCAGTATCCAGTAATCATATATAAATTTAATAATATGAGTTGAAAACATGTGAATTTTCATCCTCAGGTATGGAGGACCCTGCAGTCAGAATGTAAAGGAAACATTCAGCATTAGCTGGATAACCTATCTTGCAAGCAAAGAGGGAATTATTGTTATTCTAGTGGATGGCAGAGGGACAGCTTATCAAGGTGACAAGATTTTGCATGCAGTATATCGAAGACTTGGAGTCTATGAAGTTGAGGACCAAATCTCAGCAGTGAAGTAAGTAGAATATCTCCCTGTATAACTGTTGTATTTGCATACCTACAAGAAGTAATGTGGAAAAAAAAAAAGGCAACTGAATATACAATTCAGCCTTTCTTCTGGAGAGCTGAGGTCTCCGGGAAATAAGACAAGACTTATAGAAATAAAATATCGTTGAGATGCTTGATGTCAGTGAGATTTGGTGTGGTATATTAAAGTCCATACACTACTAAGTACACATTTAGACCTCACCACTTCCATTTTATGAGTATCATCAGAGGCTTCAATCCTAAACCTACAGAAATACAAGTGTCAGTGGCGAGAGGTAAGCCAACATATTATCCATTATTCTTAAATTCTCCCTGTGGGAGAAACCTACCTCAGTGACAACGCTTATTAGCCAAAGATCCACAGTGATGTACCACAGTGATTAGCTAAAGGTCAAATGTGAACTTTGTAGCAAAACTGAATCCTGACACAAGCCTCCTGGATGTTGGTTGGTCATACAAACTTGCCTCCCACTCTATTTTAGGATAGTTATTGAACAACAGAAAGTGTCTGAGGTCCTCTGGTAGTTGTTCCCCAACAGTGCTCCTTTTCATCAAAGCACTAAAAGTTTTCTAAGGAAAAATAATACCCTAAGCAGAGGTTTTGGGAGGCAGTGAAAGCTGAGATTTTTTAAAGAAAGGCTACCTGAGAAGCTTGCAGATGCAGTATCACTGCTGAAGTGAGCATTTAAAGAAGTGTTTGAACTCCAGAGATGAACACAAAGCAGGAATAAGAAATTAAGTCTAACCTATGGAATTCAGCCAATCAGAGCATGGTTAGATTTCCAGGTGTAACAGTAAATACACTCTTTCCTTCAATAAAACACCTGACTGAGTAGCTTAGCTAGAAATGGGATCTAACAGCACAGGTTCCCTCAGTTTTCTCTACTTGTTTGAGAACACAGCCTGTATTTACAAGTGTGTGCGAGAAAAGTGTCTATTCCTTCCTCTTTCTGCTTTGTGATAATTAATTTCCTTCTCAATTATATGAACACACCATTTTCCTTTTCTGTGATAAATGGAACCGAATTGCTGTGTCATGTCAGGTTTTTCTATTCATCTATTCATATTTGATTTTCTTTTTTTTTAACTTTTAGCAGAAATGGCATATTTTGAAGTATCACCAGAGAGATAATTTTTTTTATTACTCTGAATTGTCACTCAGACATAAAATGTCAGACAGAGGGAAACTAAGCTGATTCTGCATTTGTAAATTCTGCTGAGACAGGCTGTGAAGAAATTACCTCAGAGTTCACACTTTCCAGTTTTCTGTCAGCACCTAGACCAAGTTTTTATTCAGTTTAATGTACTGCATTCCATCTTCCTGATGTAACACATGGTTTAAGATGTACGATTTTTAGAGAGCATAAGATACTCTAGTAAGTAAGTAAGACTTTTGCTGTAGGAGGAACCCCAGGGATTAAGACAGCAATATAACAAACCTGAATCATTTTTTGGCTGTTTGAACTTTGTCCCACCCAGATAGTATCCCATATTTTGGGTGTTGTCAGTTGTTCATGCTTGTTATAATAAAATAAGATTAATATGTGTCCTGGTGTGTACCTGAACCTGTTTTGTTTGTCTGTCACTCTCATATCTTTGTGTTCTTTTGCCTTATCCTCTTTGCTGTTGCTAATACAGCTCTGGAAATAGAGTCTTCAGACTCTGATGTGGGATTTTGTAGGACACCTAGTATTTATTATTTGCACATTTTGACTACTGACTGGATAAGTGAGGTGCACCTTTCATCTGTTTAAAGCTTATTACTGCTTAAAGCATTAGAAGATGACTTACTCATTATTATTTTATACTATAATAGCAGTATGTGCTCTTCACTTTTCAGGCACTTAAAAAGAAAGCTTATTTATTGCTCCAGGGAATCCCTAATCTCAGAGATTGATATTGTGCTTCTTGAGGGATCAGAGTATCAACCTATAAAGTGACTATGTTGAGCATCTTGCAGGATAAAATCTGAATATTAATGGCAATCAGCACCTTTGGCATTAAAACAATGAAAATCATAATAGCCTGGAGAATGTAGAGCTACAGGAAATGAAATGTGGTTATTAATAGAAATACACGGTTTGAACTTTTTTTTCTGCATGTGTGTGAGTGTATGCCTGTACACGTGCGTATACATATACATATGCACATGTACAACATGAGTAGAATGTGTGATGTTTAACATGAGTATAATGTATGGTGTTTAATCTAGTCTGGACTAAATATCCAGGTGGCTTCTAAGGATAAGAAAATAGAACTTTCTGCCAAAAAAGCCAGTTGGGCAGACTCCTTATCCACTGGAACAAAAATTATTATGAAGAAAGTATTAGTTTCAGCATTTTTATTCTTTCAAGAAATATTCTTCCTTTGTCTCTGAAATATCTATTAATAGAATAACTCATGCTTTGTAGAAATCAGACATGCTATGCTAATTGTCAGTTTGCTTAACTTAGTCTAATGTTTGGAAAAAAGTGAAAGAGAATTACTTTTTACTATTTTGTAATAGCATTGTCAATCTTTTGTAATAATGCATTTGTTTCTGTGATTTTCTTTTTCACAGGAAATTTATAGAAATGGGTTTTATTGATGAGAAACGAATAGCAATATGGGGCTGGGTAAGTGGTTGGTTTTTTTCTATCTTTAAATAATTCTGCAACATTTTTTTTTATTATTCCTTATTCTGCCCTAAATCTACATAAAGTTTCTTCTGCCAGTGTTTGATGATATTGCCAAAGCAGAGAGTTCCTGTTGGTGACTATATCATGCAATTGAAATTGTGCAAGCTTCCAAAAAGGGATCTTTGATAGCTCAAGAGGGCATACTGAAAAGTCTAATACATTGTTTGGACTTAAGGAAAATTGATATGGTTTAATTACCTTTACTTTTAACTTGGGGATTTGCTGGCAATGGTGTACGCTCTTTCTGATCTGAGATTAAAATCACCAGAAAATGTGACCCTTGCATTTGTCTGAACCACTGTATACTTGGCTGTCTTTGAAGCGGTCAGTATGGATGAATGTGGGTCTTAGGGGTGTACAACATTGACAGCTTCACCAAGAAGTAGAAAAAATGAGACTGTAGAGGAGTCATTCAAAATAATCAGCCGGTCTATTTTTCATTACTGATTTTTTCACACACTTTTCTTTGTAACACGCCCAGAACCTTATATAGCCAGATGCATTGCAAGTCTTTCTTATTAAATGACCACATTCCTCTACCTTAAGGCAATGAGAAATAGAGTAGCATAGCTCAACTACATATTTTAGTATAGCACTGCATTCTAATGGAGAAAAATAAAGTACTGGAATAGTTAGGTATTTTATCCTGTGTTATCAACTTCAAAGTAGGACTACTCATAGAAATGGGATGCAGACATACTAGTGGTGTTATGGGAGAGCTGAAGTCAACTCAGTGGCAGCACAAATGCCACACAGCCCCTTTAAAGAAATTTTTAAGATGTTTAGGCCATCTGACTCAGTTGCTTTTCTTCATCATGAATGGCTGGATCAAGAATGCATATGCAGAACTGGAGTCCTGCCTCCTGCCCAGCTTCATCAGCTTCAGCATAACAGAATGATACTATGCAGGAGAACAAGATGATAAACAACATCCAATGGTCTCATGTTTTAGAGACAGCACTGTAAGGAAGGGTAAATGGGTTGGAGGCCAGACCTTTGTAAGCCACTTTCTCTGGGCAGATCAGTGTCAGCTGTCCAGCAGTAACTCACAGCACTAATTAAAAAAGGTTACAGAACAAACTGATATGTTAGCCACTCATTAACATTTTCCAGTTTTTTTTCTCTTCATACATGTTCATTTTTCTCTGATTATCAATCAGAGAGACCTTTTATTTAATTTTCTTTAACTGTTTATCTTTGCCAGGAGAGTTCTTCTGATCTGTCACTGGTTTTGTTTATTTTTTGCTAGTTTTTGTTTGTTTTTGTTGGCCCAGTTTCATTGTAAGAGGCTTGCCCAGAAACATACTAGATGGATCTTTTAAGATTCATTTCAACTGTAACTATAGAAGTTCCCTGATCTTAGATAGCACATGAACAGGGTTGCTAAAATCTTTCTATGAAGCTTCTACCAACTAATATTTAAATTATTTTGGGCAGACACTGCTATAACACCAGAATAAAATGGGGTACCATATGGTGAAATTAAGTGACACAGACACTTGCAAGTGAGTAATTCCAAAGTGACATTAAGTAAGTTAAGGCCACATGAAAATATTTTATTTTTTTAATCACGTCATATTTTATTTCCAGAACCAATTAAGAGATTTCACACATGTAAAGCATTGTATCCCAGTAGTTCATATAATATTCGAACAGCGCTATTGCCAAACATGTCAGTCTTCTTTTCATTTTTTCTATTTATTATACTGTTTCCTGGTCCATAAACTTCAAAAGGAGCGCAAAGGTGATTCCTTGTTTATAGCTTGGCAGGTATGCATGAACTATGCAGCTCGTAGTACTTTCAGACTCACCAAACTCTTCTGGATTTCAAAATAACTTAATGACTAAATCAATTCAGGTTTTGAACTCTCTGTTACAGTGCATAGATTTAACTGCCTGATCCTAATCCTTTACTGTTTAGCCTTGTGGACTGATTTTTAAAACATCAAATAAGCCAATCAAATGAACTGAAAAAACTGTACATATTATTGCTTTCATTAACATATTCCTCACTGTCATTTCAAGCTGGAATGTCAAGAGGAAGGAGGGACTAACTTATTTTTCTACAAAAAAATGCTTAATAGTCTTTCATGTGCTACTGAAGAAGTTGATAATCTTCAGAATTCTTCATGAGACACCCCATATTTTTATCCTTCCATCCATTCCAAACTAAACAGTAGCCCATTATTTTTCAAAGACTTTATACAAGTATTTCCCAAACCCAGTTCCACATCCTGTGGTCAGCCAAACAAAATGATTTTTATTTACAGAATTTCCCTGTCTCAGCAACTAGCCCCACACAGATGCACAAATCTCTTCTCATATCCACGTGTACTTACTACTTTCCCTGACTTCCAGCTATGAACTTACTCTTCCTTACTGGTTCCCAGTTTGAGGAATCAGGTCAGAAAATAACAGGATCAGTGGCAAACAGTAGGAGGGAATTGCTTCAATCTCAAGTTCCCAAGTAACTGGCTGAGCCTATTAGTACTGATGATGGGGTTGGTTCAATATGCCAATGATTAGCAAAAGCTAGGGAGTTTGTTAAGGGAGGAAAGAACTTGTAAATCTTCTTGAATGTGTACAGTGAAAGGATGGAAGACAATGAAAACAAGTTGCCACAAGTCAAGTTTTCTTTCAGTTTTAGGAAAAAAAATAAGATGAGAGTGATCAGTGTTGAAACAGATCTGGTAGAAAGACTGTGTAAGGTGGATGTGACTCTGATGAACCTCATTGAAATCTGATTAGCCCTGTTTTGAGTTAGAGGTTGCACTGATTACCTCAAAGGACCCTACCAACTTAAATTTTTCTATGATTCTAAGCAGTGATAAGAGGGGTATCCTGCATTAAGCATTAAAGTAACAAAAGAGAAGGGATTCAATGAAATTCTCTTATCTGTCTCACAGGGAATAATATCAGATCCATTTGAAATAAATAAATGAAAGAAATAAAAAGCTTTTGTTGCTTTGTCTTCCATGTGTTCAAAGCAAAATATTTACTTTGGAATTGATTTGTGTAAGTTCGATTAAAAAAAAAAAAAAAAAAAAGCCCAAATCTTTACTAACTCTTTTAAACTGTCTGTGATTTCTCCATAGTCCTATGGTGGGTACATAACTTCTTTGGCACTTGGATCTGGCAGTGGACTATTTAAATGCGGTATGGCTGTGGCTCCTGTTTCCAGCTGGGAATATTACGGTATGGAAACTTGTCATAAATACTGACTTGGAAAGCAAGATGTAGCATTTAATGACTTTCTAAATTAAATCATTGCAGGAGACTGGCAATATGAAACTTAAAGCACATTGCAATTACCTAGACATAAAACTCTCAAGACCTGAAGTTTAATGTTTTCCTTGCTGAAAATAACTGACTGCAACTGGCAGTTTGGAACAGACTTTATCACATAGAAGGTCTGCCCAGATAATTCCATATGCACATCTGAAACCCAAAGTGTATAAAGCCCTCTGGATAAACTGCTATACTCAGGAGTGCTCTCCCTAAAAATCCTGTTAAAACAGTAGTACTGAATTCAGAAACAGCTGAAATGATTTTTCTGCCAGTAATCAAATCACAGTGCACTTCAGCTTCATATACTGCAAATGATCTCTGTCAGGAATCAGTATCTCTGATGATTAAAAAGTTATTTCTCAAAAGCTGTGGAAAAGAAAGGGACTCAGTTGTATCTGATGTAATTTTTTATTTTTTTTTATTCAATATTTTTCCCTTAGATGTTTCTCAGCCACACTTTCTGTGTTGTTGTGTTATGAAACATATTTTTATTTATGTTTATTGACTTAGGCTCCAAACTGTTCAGAGGAAACAACTCTGGGAGTATACTCCCAGGGCCTTACTGTGTGAATAAAGCAGGCACACACTCATGCTTACTTACAGACCTGTTAAGCTTTTGGCATGGTGTAAAGGAACCTTAGTGTAAAAAAGAATCATGGCATGCATGTTTTCAATGAGCAAAATGTAGCACTTTGAACACATTTACTTAGCATATGGTCGTTTGCTAAGAAGTCTTGGTTATGAGAAAAAATTTTGGTTAAATGGGAAAGATTCCTTCCCTGACTGCTAGCACAGACATTCCTTGTATTTATGGTGTTTTGCAAACAAAGGGGAAAACATTTGTATGACACAGGAAGCATAGTCTTCATGTTTTCACTGGCATTAAGATTTTTTTAAGACATTTTTGCTCATGATCGCAAAATTATTTCCAGAATGCAGGCATAAAGCACTATTTTTGCAGAAATCCTTCAATAAACGATTTGTAAACATTTGTCCAAGCATTAAAAATTGAATTAAGTTTTTAGTTAAGGTAAAACTTAATTGCACACTATTGCAATCCTTGCTTTAGATGAATTTTCATGAAGGAGTTAAAGAATCTTGCTAAAAACACATTGTCAAATCCAAACAGGCAAATGTACCTCCACTAAGGAAGGAAGGAAACAGAAGGAAGTTGTGAGTCATAAGTTTTGGCAAACAAATCATGTTAACATTAGGGTGAACTGTGTTAGGGGCAAAACTACAGGCTGCTACATATTTGAGTCTCTAAGTAACATTGGTATGTCAGATGATGTACTGTCCCCTAGAGCTTCTAAATTCTGTCCCACCTTCTTTTAGATGCACCATAATCTTTTCTCTGAAACCCTCCCACTCACCTCCATTTTGTGTCAGAGTTAATAACAGCTGAATAGTTACAAGATAGCAAGGGAAATTGTGCTGGGAGACAATGTATAGTTAAAAGCATTAGATCTGTGACTGTTTTATTAAAATTTGCAATTTATCTCCTTTTTCTTCCGCAGTAATTGACAAGCCAAATCTTCCACTTAGTCATTATAATGCAATTCTGCTGACCTCTGTGGACTTGTTGTAGCTATACTGGTAGAAGAGTGGAGAATTTGGCTCAGAATACTGTTGAAATGCCAGCCATTCAAAAAGAGTCTCTTTTATTGAAGACTTAAGCCCAATATGGTTGTTTGACACTGTGTTGACAACAGATATTGCACATTTTCTGTTTTCATTGAATGATAAAGGATTTTCATAAAATATAGGCTACTTAGATTTTTTTGGTACTTAGTTTATTAGAAATTAATTTCAGGAGCCTTAGTTCACTAATCTGGGATACACAGTACACATTATTAGCACTCAGTAGTAACATATGTAAAGGATACATACTAAACCATGGGAACATGAGTATATTGAGTCATTTTCCATTCCTGAGAGGATTCTCATTTCTACTTTTTAATAAAATGATTCAGTGTACCAAACTGGACAATTAGGTAACCAATTACATTCCTTATGGATTTCAATGGCCATCACCTCTCTTATGGGAGGAAAATATTCCAGCTCTTCTTTGTCAGAAAGCCCTGACTCTGTTAAATAAATAAAATTCTTGTGATGCTGTAGCTTGACTGCTCAGTATGTGTCAGTTGCTCTTTCAAGGCAAGGTCATAAGGAAACTAATGTTCTGGTAGTGACAGCTGCTGCATCAGTTTTCCACAAATTTTCATAACGGCTCTTAGATAAATTACAAATACCCAGGCAACTCAAAGATAGCTGCTCCTACTGATTTCTTGGTGATACTGTTCAGTTATTCACATTTGTTTTGTCAAATCTGTTAACAGTCTTTGTCATAGTTAGAAAAAGGAACTGAACAGAGACCTGAACAGCAATTGCACCACTTTTTTAGCGCAAGCCTGTATCATTTCCTGCTCCTCCTAATTCCTGCGTATATTCATTCAGTAGGAAATGGACAACGTATATATATTCACATTTACTGTAGTTACACATACACATCCCAGGCTGGAATTCTGCTCTGCTAAATTCTTTTCATGGTGGCAAAAATAGGCTGTATCATCGTTTCACCATGCTCCTTTATTGGATTCTTGGCTCATTCAACTGACCTGGAGTTTAACCCAACAGCATAAAGCAACATCAGATAATTACCTTTATCCACAAAACATTGTGTTGGTTCCACAGATGAGTATCAAACAACTATTTCTGCAAGGACATTTTGGAGGACATTTATTAATTAACCTTCATAGTTTATTTTTTAACATATATTTATATTTGGTGTATTACAAGGAAACCAAGCAGAACAGATATAGTTAAAATAAACAATATTTCATTTTCTACATGTCACTGAAGGCACAAAAATACCTGTACGTTCTCTGCCTATAGCTTTTTTCTCCTTTACTATCACAGCATCTATCTACACAGAACGATTTATGGGTCTGCCTGTAGAGTCCGATAATCTTGAGCACTACAAGGTGAGAATTTTCTCTTTGTGTTGATCTGCCTTAAACTTAAATCACACTTCCATGGACAAGTAGAACTGTGAAGAAAGAAAATGACCTGTCAGGTCTCATGGCGGAAGTCCTGTAGCAGCTAAGCTACAGAAAATTAATATCTCCATAGTTACTTGCAGTTTTATATTTATAAATCCTAAATATGCTAAATTGAAGGATCCTTATTTTCACACTTGGACAAGTCAGGCAGTTCTGCCAGTGCAAACCGTTAGCCTAGGGAAGAATTTGTGAGAGAGGTTAAAATGTTGATAAGACTTTGGTTGGTACTGTTAGCCGTGGTATGCAAACTGCTTCATGTAAATGTAACTCTCTGACAATAACATCATAAGCATACTAAATGGTCAGACAGCTTCTCCTATGTGGCACAGGTTGCCTTTCTTCTTTTCTACACATTGATAGGCAGTCTATAGCCTCCTCCAGCAGTGCACATACCAGCTCTGCATACAGAGAGGACTGAATTAATACCCAAGGAAGATAATGGACAGATACCTATTAAAGATTTTGGATCCTGTTCTCAGTTCCTATTCTTCATCCCAACTCAAAGAACAGAAATGCTCAATACCAAACTGTCCTGGTAGATCTGGTAGATCTGTCTAAGAATTATAACATTCAGGGAATGACACAATGGCTAATGCTGTGCTTTTCATGAACTGGCTCTTAGAAAATGCACTAAATACACATGGTTTCTATTATAATCTCAGATTGATATGAAGTCACTGCTGTCATTATTATGCCAGTTCAAATGTTTGATTGTTGTTCTACTAGGTAACGAAAGCCTTTCAGCTCTGTGGTTGAGTGGTTTAAATTGAAGCTGCTGAACTGTTCGTTTTTCCTCTCAACAGAATTCAACAGTGATGGCAAGAGCAAAGAATTTCCAAAACGTAGAGTATCTTCTCATCCATGGAACAGCAGATGGTGAGGTTTGCAAATGGCAGTACAAATACAGAGCCAGAATCACTTTGTTTGAAAAACATGAGGCATCTTTCTATGCCTTTGATTAGGGTCAGTACTTAGATCTTTGGTAGATTTCCATATGACATAAGATGCTTATTCTTAGTAATGTCAACTGTATCACTTGATAATTAGTGGACACAACTTAATGCACTATAACTTTATGCTTTGCAGTATTTACACGTTTCAACAGCCAATTCCTTTTCCTTTTTCAGATAATGTACATTTTCAGAACTCAGCACAAATCGCAAAAGCTCTGGTTAATGCACAGGTGGATTTCCAGGCAATGGTAAATAACAGACTTTTTCATTTTGAACAGTATTTTATAGCTTTATCAAGAAGTTTATCTGGTATTTGGCAACATTCTTAAGAACGCAGTTCTACTGAACATGCATCAAAACCTGTCAATTGCTAGTGCTTCTGTTACTCTTCATAAACAATTTCTTGCTTGAAGGATTTGCCTGCTTTCTCCACCCCACCCCACCTCTATGCTTTGCTTCTTGCCATTTGGATGCTAGCAGGATTTCTCTGTTGTCAAGAATAATGTTGAGGCTTCTAAAATGAGCCAGGGAGAAGAATGAGAATCCAGCCGCCTTACAAAAGTTGTGCTAGCTAGTAAAAGAAAGAAAGATGAAGGAGCTGGCTTCTGGGGGCAAAACCATCACTGGTCTGATGGATTCTATCTTTCACTGGACATACCTACCACAGGCACAAGGCAAAACGCACAAAAAAGGTAGAAGGTATCCAAGTAGTATATCCAGTATCAGAAAATACGTGAGTTGTCCACAAAACTTGCTTGCGGGGCAGGCAGAGAAAAACACATAAGCAAGAGGTTAGAGGGTATAAATGAGGAATGAACAACAAAAAAGTAGTTTTGAATTACACGCAAAGCTCTTCTTCTGCACCTTTTTTCTCGGAGCTAATGGCCGAGAATGTACTGGCCTTCTGCCTGAGTCTACTTTCCCAGGACCATTAACCTCCCAAAAAGGGATCACACAGGGATCCCTCTGCACTTGGGGTTTGTAGGCCCTTTCGTGTATTCCACATTCTCTGCCTCCTTCACTGATGTTTAGCAAACCATTGTTATTTCTCAGGTATCTGGAATACTGTATAGAGTTATAGTCATTCTAGTTAAGCTATAGGAGAATGGCAGTTATTTCTAAGAGTCAGCAGAATTCATATGTATTTTATTTGCAGTACACGATTCATAATGTTCATGGCCCTGATGTAATGCAGGATGTTTTGAACAGAATCCCACAACATCTAGCTGAAAGCTTGCTGTTTAGAGCCCAGTATTCCAAAGCAAGACTGTGACCCTAACTGCCAAGGCCACGCAGCAGGTCAAGTTCATTTCATCCCAAAGGGCATCTCGAAGTTTTTTTGCCTGACTTGATACAACTGACTTGTCAGTACTGAGGCAGTAATGATTACTCCTAGATTACATAAAGTTTAGAAACTTCTTTTCAGCAATATGAACATACTGGAAAGTGATGACAAGAAAGAAGAGTAGCAAGTCCCTCAGTTTTCTTGAGGCATCCACTTAGTTCTATATGGTAATAAAGTTCTTTTATTGATTAACTATTGCAGAATTGAAAACATAACAGGGGGCTTATGGCTTTTTTTTTTTTTTCTTTTTCAGTGGTATACTGACCAGAACCATGGAATTCCAGGCCTTTCCAGCAAACATCTCTACACACATATGACCCACTTCCTCAAACGATGTTTTTCTATGTCAGAATGAGTAGACTATTCAGAACATGCCAAGGTATCTGCTACATCTCTGGGAGAATGCAGTGATGACAGTGTCCAGGTTATATAGTTTTCAGGTGAATTGATGACAGGAACTTTGAAGCTTTAAATTGATGTTTACGTCCACTTTTGATATTGTATATTAGCACATGTTATGCTAATACGTTTTGGCGCATTTAACACCTGTTTGATAGAAAAAATAAAATCAGAATGTAAAACGCCATGTGCATTTCTTGCCATCTTGCTTAAACTTACGTTCTGTAATCCAAAGATAGGTGGTCCATTGCAAAGGCACACTGCCAGATGAATATGCTTGCATTTGTTAACTACAACCGTAAAATGGGAAAGGACAAAGAAATCAGTGCAAGTACCTAATTAGCATCCTAACAAGAACTGGTTTCACAAAATTTATTTCCAATTTCTTGGAAAGAATCCAAGCTGGGATAGGAACACACAATATTTAAAGACAAAGTTTGGATAATTATTGAGACTATTGAATGCTGTGTTCAAATTTTATCCAACTTTTATTTGAAATCTTGATTCTGCAAAACTCCCAGTGTTCAGATTTAAACATGAAAGGAGGACATTCATGATAGCTATTTCATCTCAGTAGTTTTCTCCCTGTATTCAGAATATGTGAACCATATTAGCCTGTTTTTAATCATCACCTTGGCATTCAAATTAATCTCGGTGTCATTCACCGAGGTGTCATTCACTGGAGGGGAAGGATCAAAGGATTACGCAGGCTTTCTTTGCTTTGTTTTCCAGTGAAACTATTTTAGGGAGTCTTTTAAAAATGCTAGAGGCTAATAGTGATTGGAATACTTGTATTCTTTTGATTAGTAATCAACTCAGTCATGTCACAGTATACAAATATGAACAAAATAATAAGCAACAGATCCATTGTAAATGAAATTATTCCCTGGTCACATGTTTAAAAAATTCTGAGTTAAACTGCTGCATAAGATCCGTGGTCTGTTTAAGACAGTAACTCATCTCTGCTATTAGCTGGTGAGAGTACAGAATAACCTAAAAAAGATTGTGGAGCAGCCTTCTCACAAAGCAAGCTGCTTCCTAACTGTCAGTCAGAGATTGAGTGCTGCTTCTTTGTGGAAAAGCAAGGGGTTTCATTTGACCCTCTTGACAAAAACATGGGGTTTAGCCAAAATCATTAAAATGTGGAAGTGATTTGCTATGTAACAGCTTCCTTCGTTTTGTTAATGGCAATATCAAATCTAATTTTCCACACATGAGAACATTCCTCAGACACATCTTTATGTAAATGTAGTTGCCAAGCTGTTTGTAATGGTTAAATTATACTTTGATGGGAAGTCTTCAGAAAATACTCAATTAGTTCAGGTTTTTTTGGAAATGCTGCCAATTACGTGATGTTAATGAGTTTTTTGTTGGTAATGTAATTAAAATTCAACTGCTATAACGGTTAAAGGAAAAAATTAGAGCTCTAACAAACTTAACATTAAGCAAATATAACATGAAGTGGGGCTAATTAGATGTTGATTATATGGTCCTATGTGCATTTGCTGCACATAACACTAGTCTCAGTAATGTGGGTATTTTACAAATCAGGAATATAATTCAGCTAAAATTACTGATATTTAACTCTCAAATTCTTAAAATGCCACAGAAACCATTGCAAGAATGCAATAAAAGAGAAAAAAAATCAAACTCTTATTGCAGATGCCTAAGGTTCTAGACACCTGAATATGTCTAAAATGAGAGTCTCAAGCAATTTTCAAAAACGTATGATATCAGCCTCCCATAAATTTCAATATATTAAGTTCTGTTTAAATCTCTTCAGCTTTATTTCTATTTATACTTTTGAAAATCCTATAAATTCTGGAAATTTGGCTAGATAAATTGCCTCTTTGTGGATACTGTAACTAATAAAATTATGCAATGTGTTTTTCACACCCTGCCCACAGGTCTGTAGTCAGAAGCTTCTGGTAGTATTTGGAAAGAGGCACATTTCAGGAAAATGTGTCAAATAAAATAACAGAAGGTACCTCTTTCCCAAGGGAGGCATTAGTTGTTTCATTATTAATCTGCCCTTATGTCTGTTTGTTTCCTGAGGCAGAGTACACATCTTCCAAACTGTGCAGCATTTACCTTGGCTTTGAGGAAGCAGTTGTGGGGATAAAGCATGAAAAAATTAAGTGCATCATGCTGCTGTCATTTTTGCTTCATTTTTCTTAATGTTTTTAATTTATTTGCCTTACACAGTGCCCTTGCCAAAGAATGGGAATACTTCTTCAGCAGAGAGTGACATTTACACTGACTTGCTGAAGCAGTGTCTAACCTGAAAGCCTTATGATTGAGCAATCATGTATTTTGATGACCTGCAGGAAAATGTCCTAAGATACAGTGAGTTTAAAAAAACCCAACCCTGTAATAGGTAATGTTGCAGTCATTCATTAGAAATGGTGCAGAGCACTTCAAACCTACCACTGCAGTATTGTAGAATCACAGAATGGTTGGGGCGGGAAGGAAACTTTGGAGGTCATTCCATCTCCCTGCTCAAGCAGGACCACCTACAGCCAGTAGCCTAGGACTATGTCCAGATGGTTTTTGGATATCTAAAAGGATGGAGACTCCACAACCTCTCTGGGCTCTGCCAGTGCTTGGTCACCCTCATAGTAAAAAAGTGCTTCCTCATGTTAGGACAAAACCTTCTGTGTTTCAGTTTGTGCCTG
Organism: Loriculus beryllinus; assembly: GCA_039877255.1. Classification (NCBI taxonomy): domain Eukaryota; kingdom Metazoa; phylum Chordata; class Aves; order Psittaciformes; family Psittacidae; genus Loriculus; species Loriculus beryllinus. The sequence continues at coordinate 10,930 of JBCJKH010029770.1, read as the reverse complement.
TTGCCTCTTGTTCTGTCTCTGGCACCACTGAGAAGGGTCTGGCTCCATGTTCTTTACACTGTCTGTTCAGATATTTACATTCAGTGATAAGATCCTCTCAAGCCTTTTCTTATCTAGAAAGAAAACTTTTTGTTTTGCATTGCTGTCTACAATCACCACCCATGTTATAAGCATCACCATAAACATTCATGGGACAGTTATTTGCCCCATTCCTTTTTAACCTAGCCTACTATTATGGGCTCTTCTGTAACAGGGCTTAAACACAGTTCAAGGTGAAAGGGCTTGTCTTAAGAAAACAAGTTGAAGTTGACAAAAATATGTTTAAGGTTTAGCCTTACATATGAATAAAATGTATATATATATCTATACTGCAGACATAGAATATGGTATGTAAGAGCCAACACATAAATAGTAGAAAACTAATGGTTCAACTCCAAACCATTCATTCCCAAACACCTATTTTCATCATCTACCTCATTCATGCTGTGCAAGTTGTGCATATCAGTGAATATGCAATCCTCATACCTCAAACATGGAGCTGCATGTTTTGCTTCACTCAGGATTACTGCAGCTGCAAAGAAGAAAAGGCCTGAAAACAGCATTAATAGAAAACCAAGTATAAGCCCAGCCAGGCCCAAGAATATGTTTAGTGTTATACTCATTTTACTCAGATATCAAGTCAAATTCAGACTACATTCAATACTTTGCAGTTTAGCAGTCAGTTCCAATTACAAGGCACAGATGTTTAGAGCATTTTATAGAGTCATTTGAAAGCTGTATATTTAATCTGAATAATTCATACTATTTGCTGGAGCATTTGGTATTACTTTCAATTATGAACATTGTCTTCTCAGAATGTAAGTAACTAGTACAGACTTGGCCAGCTCTTCTGCTTGCGCAAATCGATGCAGCTCCATTGACTTCAAATGGAGCAATTCCAATTTAGTGAGGAGACAGTGTGGGCTACAGCATAGTTACAATAGCTGTCTTTCCTGAGGTACAAACCCATCTGAATCCACGGCAGTAAGCATGGAGCTGCATGCTGTCACAAGGCTTAGAGACCAGACCTAATCCTCCATTTCAGAAAGCCATTCTTGCTCTCCAAAGTGTAGCCATGGAGTTGTATACATACATATGCACACATTTGTGTGTGTAATGTATACACACACATGTATGTATCTAACACGATGTATGTTTTATAAATGTATGTGCTTACATATATGTTTTTCTTATATATGTTGCTCTAATTCTCAGAAGGAGAATGCAGGACTCTCTTGATTATCATGTAACAAGGATAGGAAAATAAAAGGTGCTGCAGAGCTCCTGAACTTACGGTTGACAAGGTAAGGGAGAGAATGCTTTCTGTGCAATGTAATAAAGAAAAGAGTATGGGCCTGTCGTCATACTCCAAGATACATCCTCCTCATTCACATGTTCTTTAGATATGCAATTTATAGTAACATAATACAATAATAATAACAAATATGAAATGAAGAAATACACAGAAAAATGTGGAGGGTTACTTTTTGAAAGCATTTGCTGGGAATTTTTTTACTTTTTTACTTTCAAAAGTCAGCAACTTCCTAATTTATTAAACTGTTCAAATCTTGACAATTTAAACTTTTAAAATTATTTTTTTCTTGTACCAACAGTAAAAGAGTTGAGAGAAACGTCCCAGAAAATTACGATATTCAGAGCAGCTAGCCAGTTATTGCTAACACATTGGTCCTATTTTTCTGAAAAGCCGTGCCAACTGGAACTGTTACTGCTAGAATATCAGGTTCAGTGTGCAACTGGTAAGAATTCTGCCCCTCATTGTACCTCTTCTGTAACTTTCCCCACAGATTTTTTGTCCAGTGAGTGCAGTAAACTGTCCTTAATAGCAGCCATTACCTGGTACTGAGACCATGGTGCAGGAAACTTTGATCATCTCCAAATACAGTGAACTTATAAAGATCTTTTAATGACTCCAAGTGAATCATGAAAAAGATTACAATGATACTTTCCTGAAGGCACGCCAACATTCATGTTCTGTCTCTAATCTGACTCAGTTGTCATATGTGTCTCATATGCGAACTATAATACAGAGGAGAGTGAGGTTGTCTTTAAATTTTGTCAAAAGGTGCCATCTACTTATTTTATTTTATATAGAATTGTACATATATTTCATACACTAGTTATTATTTGCTACTTCTGTTTGGTAGCTTTTGCTTGCTGTGCTCTTGAATGTATTGCTATAGATTCAGTTACGGAAACTGAAGGTTGCATTGCTCTTGATAGCAGTTCAGTTTTTTCATGTACTTTTTATTGTCCATGTATCACTTGCAAAACAAGTAATCAGTCTCCTAGATTTTAGGTGACCTGCTGGATGATACAGCCTGTTTAACAGGTGCACTGAGCTGCTGTCTCATATACTTTTTTCTGAAATCAAGAAGATAAAACAGAGCTAAACAAAAAGAACTGCCTTTTCCTGGAGGGGATGATACTGTCTTACAGCCCATGTTGCCTGTTTCAAAGCTACGTATCTTTAACCGAACAAGCAGAGAGATAATTGTAGCTATCCATTTCAAGTGTCTATGAGTCATCCTGGTCTAAAACAAGGTCTACACGGCCCTTTGATCACCATCTGCTGTCCCGTCGGGGTACTGCAGGGCTGGGCAGCCTGCCTTCTCCCGCAGAGCCGCAGAACTCACCAACTTCGCGGTAACAGTGCCTTCCAATACTTGGTGCTGCATTTACATTTAAACCGTGATTTTGCATCCCCTATATAACGCTCATAAAATTTAAATAGAAAGTAGATTAAAAAAAGTAATTCTGAGGCAAAAAACTACAAAGCATCTCAGTGAAATAGGCATCTCATGAAAATAAGTAGATTGTGAGAATAAGGTTGTTTCCAGGCTTACTTTGCCTCCTTTGGCACTATCTCTTACAAGTTACACAGTTGTCTGCCTAGGGAAGGTTGGTATATGGACATGGTAATTCTGGTCGTTTCAGAGAAAAAAAAAAAAATCTGAAAAGCCAAGTTTGATAAATACTCATAGAAGTTTGTTTAGCCTATGCCAATCAATGACTGGGAATCCATTACTTTGAACAGATGTGGAAAATACAATTAAGAGCAGGAAGAAAGAGGACATAGGGATAGGACCATGTGGAAAAGAAGCAGTAATTAAAAAGAAAAGTAATAAAAAGGCAAAAGAAGGCTCTCAGAAGTGACTGAGGGTACAAACAGAAGGCAATGTTGAGAGTACCAGAAGCTGTGCTCTTAAGTTTTCAGCAGCAGCATTAGTAGACACTTGCATTATAGATAGAGATGACAAAAATGCACCATGAATCTCAGTAGATGGATCCAAGAGCAGAAAAAAATATATTCTATTACACTAACACAGGAAAAAAATACTTAAAAATTGGGTTTTGGACTGTGTAGTGAGACAGTGTTTCCCTGAACAAATATTGTATTACTACAGTGAGCTATTTAGGATAGAGCTATAGGAAAGATCCACTAAATTTTGTTTGCCACTCTACTACTAGGATTATTACATGTACAAGCTGCCTCAATTGCATCATATGGGCTATGCCAATCAGGCTTTGGTAAGCCAGCAGAAAATTCCCTCATTGAAGAAGATTCTTTGCTGGCTTCATGGAGCAGTATTAGGGGAAATAAAAGGGTTTGTTGTAATATGTATGCTTTTTGCCACAATTTAGGCTATAGGCCACACCAGACTGGAGCACAGGCTGTCATTAATGTTCAGGGAGATGTTTACTGTGATTCCAGACCCTTTCCTCTACTGAGCAGGGCTGAAGATGAAGTCCTTCATCTTATCTTTCTCCTGGGCTGCCTAGCACCTTACATATGTAATAATAATATCTCAGGGTTTGTGCACTTTTGCATTTAAATATATGAAAAAGTCTGTAAAGGAAAACCTCTCCAGGACTGTTGCTTCAAAGACAGGACAAAAGACCTGTATTTCTGACTGGCAGATTTTTTCATCTGCCTGGACCATTGACAAGCTTTGTGTCAATCTCTCCTCCCTGTGGTCACTACATGACTGAAAAATGCTGCCCCACTGCAGCTATGAAATTGCCCCTATGACTGAATGGTTTAGTACCCTGACAATAATTGTATAGAAGATACACAGCCACAAAGCTCGACTCTGTTTTGGTTTTTAGACATTTTTGTCCTTGTAGGGAGTGGAGATTACAGCTTGTCTTCCATAAATCTGTAGTATGAAACTCAATTTATAATGAATGTTTGGCATATAATTCTCAAGTGAACATGAATTTTTATTCAGTAGAATTTGCAAAGTTGGAATTTTACATCTAAAGGTAATCAGATATTTCTGTTAGATTTTACCTGTGCCAAGCTTTGCATAGTAAGTAGCCATCACTGCAGCACTTCACATCTCTTCATGTTCGTTATATTTGTATGAGATTACTTGAAGAATCATGCAGGGGCTTTGGGGAAGTTATGTTGATTATTGTTAACTGTGTGTTAAATTTATAAACCTTGATTTAAAATTGATTTAAAAGTTGATGCTATTGATATCAACAGGACTCCGATTCTAAATGTCAAATGTGTCAAATCATAATTTGGAGAAATTGCTGCCTTAATTCCAGGCACCTTAAGCCTACTGTTTGTCATCCTAATGCCCTTCTGTTTGATATTTATTTCTTTGGACATAGCTACCTCACTCCTTTTGCAAATCCATGTTAGCATTGATGTCATAAAGTAAGCAGAATGAATGTGTGAAATTGCTTGTAAAATTATCAAACGAAATGAATAGCAAATATGATGACTTTTTTTTTTTTTAAGTTGAATAAGGAAACTGTCAGCAATGATGCACTCTCATAATGCTTACTAGAGCTGAACAGTATATATATAAGTCTGTGCAAAAGAGGCAGCTAGGCAGATCTCAGGATCCTCAAGGCTTGCCATAGTTCCAGAAGAGAGAGTAGCAGCTCTTTCTGCAACTGCTACATATCACTTCAAAGTACAGAAAGGTAAGATTGATACGAACTACCAGTACAATCTGTTTGAGCAGGCTAAGTGCATTATCTGAATTGTGTTGCCCAAAGTTTGCAATAGAGGTGCAGGATCTTTCGGCAAACTGGTGTTTTCTTCTGTGGTTATCCTCATTGATGTTTGGAGTTAATGATATCATCATTTAAATCTTTTAATGTATTGAATTAGTTCAACAGAGACTGATCCAAAAAAGAGAAATCTACTGTTTGGGTTGCCGAAGCAATTGAAGAAAGGAAGATTAACCATAAGAACATGAAAGACATGTGAGATATATAAATTATTGAGTTTTGCATTTTTATCTCCTTTAGCATCTTCTCTAGAAATGTTTAATGAACATGAGTTTAAAAATATTCACTCCTTATAAATGCTGCCTAAATATGAATCAACAGATGTTAAATTGGCAGAATGCAAACAAATTAAGTGGGTTTGTATAGTCACTGATTAAAAACTGTCCAAGATAGTCACTCCATCACCCTACAGAATGCCACTCCACTTCCCTACTTTTAGATTAATTTGTCTCAAGCAACTATTGTTTTCATATCACTGTAAAATCTGAAAGGGAAATTTTATAGCACAAAAGTAAAAATTAAAGCCTTCCAGTAGTTGCTGTGATTTCTTTGCAAAGTTTAATTAAGTCTTCCATCTTACTATGGAACTCCTTAGACTAGAACCATTATATTTTATGGAAGCTTCCACAAGGCATTATAGCATGCTAGGTAAATTAGATGTAAAATACGTCTACCTGAAAAAATGCTTTCTTTATAATCAGAAATAATTGCTATTTGCAAACAGTTTCCTATGGATAGGAATTTATTTTATTAGCAGTATCTACTGGTGACCTGAATAATGTAGAGCAAATAAAACCTTTCTTCTGATCAGGAAGTGACTGATTAGCTAAAATAAACTTAACAGATATTATTTTGCTGATCATCTTTTTCTCTACAAAAAATGTTTGTGTTCCTCAGAATAAAATAACAATTTCTTCTTTAAATACTGTTACTACTTGTCAAAAAAATGTTTGTACTGGTTTGGGTTACCAATAGCAAGTACTAAACACTGAAGAAAATAAACTGATTCTTAATTTTTAAAAGAATATATTTGACAGAAGTTTAATACCTTTTGAAAATGCTTATTTTATTAATAAGGAGTCTCTTTCTTGAAATTGTATTACTTTCAAAAAAATGTATTTATACATCTTTCTTTTTAGTAATCTCCCCAGATCTTGGTTTTGAAAAATTTACAAAGAAGTTGAACATGCACTTAATTTTAAACATATTTTTAAATCATAAATTAGCTAGTGGGATTGCTCACACCTGAAAGCTGTATGGGCCTGAGCCATAAGAGTTAGATCCATGATATATTGAAATCACTAAAGACCTGTTTACTGATTACAGTGGGCTTTGAATTTGGTTTATTATAAATTTCTCACAAAATAATAGCTTTGGTATCTGGTATTACTATAAGGAGGCTGGATTAATGACTAGACTTTTCCTTTAATTCTCCCTCAGTGACTTAGGTTTATGTCTAATCTGTATCATGGTTTAACAGAGCTACAGACAGCTGTAAACTGTTTTTATGTGGTGTTTTAGGTTAAGTAAATTATACCAAACTGCTAACATACTGTTAATCAGGGCAAATTCACTTATGTATGGTGCAATAACCAAACCTTATTTGGTGTCTGAATTAATTCATTTGCAGCCATATCAGCTGGTATGGAGGTCACTACATTATAATCAAACCATTTTTATAATCACAGCAGTGTCATCACCCAAAGAACAGACAGAGCTTTTGTTCCATTGTTGGAAGCCTATGAAACATGAAATTATGCATTCTTTGGGACAGACATTGGATGTCAGTGTTGCACCACCAAATTACAGCTCCAAATGAAACAGTGTTGGATACTACAGTTAGGGATATAATAGGACTGACTAAATGGCCACTACAGCATTTTTTGGTACTACAGCAAGATATGTGCAAGTGTAGGCATAAAATTTCATATATCAAGACATTACAGAAGGCAGAAAAAAGACTCCATACACACTGATGAAAAAATGAGCAACACTGGCAGTGGCTGCTGGTGGAGAGAGGGAAATTGATTCCATTGCTTAATAGTACAATAAATATATATATATATATATATTCATTGATTTATTTTCCTTGTTTTAAGATTTGATTAATATTTTGTTTGCTTTAAGTATTTTGATACTGCCACTGAGTTATTCTAGTAAAACATATATATATATATTATTCATTAAGATTCCTTTAAAAGTTAGGTCTACCAGAGTACCAGAAGCAATGCACTCTTCCTAACCATTGGTAAAATATCTGCTAACAGTCAAGCTTCGCAGCTCCAACTATAAGTTATTTTAAAATAGACAGAAGAAACAGATTTCTTGAAAACCTGCTCTGAAGCTGGGCAGACTATTGGGGTTTTGATGAAGAAGTTTTTTTTCCAGTGATGTTCATCTATGGCCACCTCTACCCTACCCCCCCCCCCCTCCCCCCCAGACACACACTTTCACTGCTCAGTATAGAGCTAACTCTAAATCTCAAGACAAAGTAATCTGCACCTTCCCTACACATCATTCCTTCATCACTTTCTTATCGTTTCCTCCAGGCCATAGTGTATTTATATTCAGCCTATTGTGACAAAACATTAAAATAGAGAAGAGATACGTTTTTACTTAGACTGCCTTAATTTATACATCATTGAATTTCAGTGGAGCTGGAAGGGTTCAGTAGAGATTACATTTAGTGGGGAGGGTGCTTTTTGATTGGGTCTTACTTTGCCATCTACCGCTTTACTTCAATGCACTCATGTTTTCTATCTCCCTTTGTTTTTCAGACTGTACTATAAAATTCCATAGGAAAGTGTCATGAATGGCAGAAGGGCTCTTTCAAATACACAAGTATCAGGCCAAGTACATGATGAAATTATTTCTAGTGACATTTTGCTGATGTGAACTCATTGCAACTTCTGTTGCTTTACAGCTGATTAATATTGTGATCCATACTGCTTTTATAGTTAGAATGAATATTTACTATTCATCACTCAATAAATGTGCATATGCCATTGAATGAATGGCATATTCAACCTCTTTGTCAAGGTCAAAAGTACCTACCCAAATTTTAAATTCACTTGCTTTTCTATACATTCAGTCCATAAATTTAAGTTATCCAAAATAACTAAAAATTAACAACCTATACCAGTGGATTTTGTAAGTAGATTTTCTCTCATTTCCTGTTTATTTAAAGCATTTTTGAGTCTATCAGTCATTAGCTGCTCATAGTCCCTTTTGCACAGGGTTTCTTGACCCTAAAATGAATAGCATTTCTTTTTTCAACCGTTTTTCCTATAGGGCATCATGCGCCAACAGACTAATAATACTATTAAACAATGAAAATGGTAGCACACATAATTAGGGGATTAGACAATGCCTTATTCACTAAAATCTATAACCATACTACTTGCATGAATAAACGAATCACTAATGCAAGTAAGGGGTAACAGCTTGGCTGTGGATCACCAAAGCATTTGTACAGACCGTAATATTCTAGTTTACTCTGAATAATCTCACATTCAAGTCAGTGAAACTAGTCAAGTTATTACAGTGCACATGTTGAAAACACATATAATAATGTAGCCATTTTTCTTACATGGTTGAAGCCAATAGAATGGCCTGAAACAGTAAGAATTGCATCTGGGATACAATATTTTCTGGTATGATGTATGACCAATAATACAAAGTATACACCTCATATCTTTTATATCCTACATAGCCCCATAATGGAAGCCCTTAGGCTGAAATAAAAGTATTATGTCAATAGTGCAAGAAGCAAAACTTGATATACCACGTAACGAATTGAACGCAAGCCAGTGCATGGCTCGGTAGTTTGTTTTTTAATAAGAAATCAAACTTATCAATAAGTCATTATTAAGTCTAGAGGCCTACTACTGCAACTTTTGTTATTTCAAAACAAACTTTTAAAAGGAGAGTGGAGGGCCAGAAGAATGCAGAGCAGCTAATATAACAGGATTCTTGACAAACACTTGCTTTGTTTTTTCTCTAGTGAATGAGCAGGAAAAAATAAAACTAAGGCAAATACCCTAGTTTTGAAAAAAAAAAACACCAATATTATTTAAAGAGACTTAATGCTTGCAGTCAGCAGAACACAGAGCAAAGGAGACACAGACCTTTATCCTCATACAGCAAAAGATAGGATACAATCGCTCTAAGCTCACCTTGCAGTCTACAATACAGACTAGAACAGAGACTGTATCTTTTGAATGCCTACCCAAGGCACTACAGTCTCCATCCGCTGGACATAGGCCCCATCCTCATAGGGTCTCAATATCTGTAAGTTTAGATCAGCATTAAAGATGTCTCTTTTCAATGTAATTTATTCAGACATATGTAAAGATGATTACATTTTTCTTTGTTGCCTTATTTCTCCTTTGACAGGCAATGAAAATGAAAAGCATTTATTTTGTTGCTGGGCTCCTTTTAATGATAGTTCAAGGCAGCTGGCAAAATCCTCTTCAGGATACAGAGGAGAAATCAAGGTAAATCCTTCAGATTAAACTCCTAGAAACTCTTGGCCTGAACTTTGTTTTTTTATAATTTATCAGAATATACTATGACTTAAAGATATTTTTTTTTTATACTATTACACAATACTTACACTACCAGTTTTTAATATTGCAAAATATAGCACAGAAGGTTTTGGTATTACAAACAATAGCTGCCTTAGTTATCCAAGATGATCTTTTCGCTGTGCAGTATCAAATCTGCTATCTAAATTCATTTTACTAGCCAGCTAGTGATCAGTATGTCACTTGCTTTCACTTTGTGAGAGTTTAAAATAGAATTTTTTAAGAGAAGTCAACACACCTGTAGAATGTACTATAACAATTGCCAACTAACAACTTTTCACAGATCACTCAAAGCTTCCCAGTCTGAACCATTAGATGAATCTAGACAGCCGAATGAAGTGAAACGTCACTCACAAGGCACGTTCACCAGTGATTACAGCAAGTACTTGGACACTAGACGAGCTCAGGACTTTGTGCAATGGTTAATGAGCACTAAAAGAAATGGGTAAGCATTTTGGTCACATTGCTATAGAAGTCCATATGCAGACACAGCTAAAAATCTAGCTGAATTCAGTTTCTTAACTTCCCATCACAGACCACATGTAATCCTCAAATAAGTACTTAAGGAAAATTTATATATAATTTTAACATAGTATTAGAAATGGGGAATATGTGCAAAATTGTGAAAAGGATTTGGATAAACTGAATGAATTTTACTTGATACATCATCTAAAAAGACTATCTCAGCCTATTCAGGATAGATTGTTTCAGTGAATTAAGTTCAATAGGAATAAGATATGTAAATATCATTTAAAGACCTGGGCCATTAGGCCTTAATAAAACTTTTCTATCTATGGATTCTCTAATCCTGAAGTGGAAAGGAAACCAAAGTATAAGTTTAAGTTGACCACTGGGTACTTTACCATTGCCACAAGTATACTGTTAAGGCATGAGTTAGCATGTTTTTAAAATATTCTTTGATTAAACACAAGCTACCAAGCTGAGCACAAGAATAATGTAAAAACATGTAAATCTATGCCCTCTGTTCTAGAGATCTGCCCACAGAATTAACAATTCTATGATATTAATGTTTTTAAATCTCTGAGGGAGTCTTTAAAGTATAAAGTAACAATTTCTAGATATTGTACTAAGTTAAATTCATAAGCCTAAAATTATTTATAATATTTCTCTATCAGTCATGGTTATTTATCATAATATGTAAATAATAATCAATAAAATCTCATCAGCTTATGCATGCTCGGCAATGTATTGGTAATAATGATCTAATGATTGTGGAATTCCACTACAGGCAACAA
>JBCJKH010029767.1:0-12667 GCA_039877255.1 Loriculus beryllinus | reverse complement strand
CCTTGGCCGTTGACAGAGCATGTGCGTAGAGAGTTGATTGTGCCATGTGCTTTGAGCTGGCTTAGGCTGGCCACACTTCTCTATCAGGTAACATGAGGTCAAGTGACCTCTTTCAGAGCAGACCAGGATTTTAACAGTCCCACAATCTTCCTCTCAGTCAAGCTCTCTCATGGGTATGGTTGATTTTCCTTTTGAATAAACCAGCACTGACTTTAGTAACACACTTAATTTACCTAAGACTTTATCAATGTTATCAGCTGGATCTTAAAACAGATGCATGTTTTTGTATGAAATTGCATATGATTTAGTCCTTTATCTCTGCTCTAAGGAACTGTACTGACTAAACAGAAACACCGGACAACAGTACATGAGACTCCAGTTGCTTATTTGCTGAATTTTTATGTTACTGTCTGAGAAGATTTGAAGGGTGGACCTCTACTTGTCCCTTTGCTTCAGCTACAGGCAGGAAAGTGCTTCAGCAGTAAGTCACGTTTCTCTTGTTTACTCTCATCAAGACCTTTCTGTTGCGTAATTCTTTTGTTTTCCACTCTTGTAATCTCTGATGCACATGGATCCCAGACAATGTAGATGACCCGTGTGGGATGCATGAGGTTCTCTGTCAAGATATTGTTGTCCTTTGCTGGATGCGATCCAGGTTTAGTACTAAGCAGAAAAAAAAGAAAAAAAAGAACAATGGAGATAAATTTAGATGCTGTTGGGAAAAAGAATCCAGCACACTGTCCATCCCAGCCCTTTGAAGAAACGCCCACAGGGCAGTTTCCTTTGACTTTCTCAGGGATTCCCAGATTTTCACAGTGACTTATGCAACCAAAGCAGACACCACCTGACTAACATTTGGCTAACCCTTTGTAATCTTGTTCCAAATGCAAGCTATAAAACAAAGCTTGGTGTCGTAACTTACATCTTCACTGTGTGCACACTGAATGCAACTGTGAACAGCTGGAGTGCTGTTGCTGGTACCAGAGGTGCCAAGGCAAATTGGAGACCTGGCTACACTGATTTCCATGCAAGGCATTACCGGTAGTGCTCTCTAAGCAGCCCTTAAGTGCTCACTGGGCCTGAATTTAATTTTACTAGTATAAGAACCTCCTCTAAGACTGAAATTCCTGCTAGTAGCTCTTTTAAAATACTGTTAATTAGTGACTTTGGCCACAGTGAATAGTAAATACCTATTTGTTATTTTGATTAATAGTTTAGTTACATAACTGTCTTTCAAAAGTTCCATGGAGGTGGTATTAGCTAAATTGATCACTACATCCCATTCAGTATTACTAACATTTCTATATAGACATGGTGTTTAAATGTTTAAAAGGAGAAGGAGATGGTGCTTGCACTAAGCAAGCTTCTTCAGTCAAATTCTGGGAGCTGAGGGAGGCCTTGCCCTCCTCCACACCTTGTGCTTTCTAATTTTCTTGAATGGCTCCTCTCTTAAGAGTTCTTTCCCTATGTTTTAAATATTCACATTCAGTTGCATATGAAACAGCCTGTAGCATATGTTTTTGTGTAGTATATGCCCATTCTGTATTTGGGCATATAATATGGGCACCTTAAGTAATAGAAATGCATGTTCCTTTTTGTGCTTATTGAAGGCAAATCCTGAGTCATGTAATTTTATGTAAGTAAAGCTATACATAAAATTGTATTAAGTGCTTTGACTTACTGGTAAAAAATAAAGGGAAAATTTCGTTTTGTCATTCAGACCCTCAAATCACTACACTAAAGAGTAATAGGCAATATTAGACTAATTTGAGACAATGTCTGCTGCCATAACTATGAATACAACTAATTCAGGTACTGGCAGACTACATGTTCTTTGCTTTTTGTTTTTTATATTGTTTTAAAAAATAGAAGTGTAATTAGCATTTACATGACATTTCTTATCTGAGAACATGCCATGACAATTTTGGTCTACTGACAAAGGTAGCTCAAAGTAATGTCTGCCAACGCAGTGCAAGGTTTCTATTTGTTTTCACTTTCTAAAGTAAAATGCTTGTTTGTGTCCCAAGTTATCATCAGTTAAGTTGCTTTATCCTAAAATAATGGGATTTTTTGACATAATAACATAACTTCCATTTTAACATCATGCAATTGAAATATTTACTTTTTTCACTTCAAAATGATATTTTGGCATACAGTTTATTTTGAAGATTTTTAAAATTATACCACTTTGATTCGTGTAAGAAAGTATCATCCAGCTGCAAATTATTTTCTTTCTCATTTTGTCACAAATATATAAAAATTAATTATAAGTAGGTCAGAAGTTTTCTTTTTGATTTAACTAGAAACTAAAAAAAAAATATAGTACTTTCACCAGTCCAGTCATAATTTGTTTTTTTAATACACAGTTTCTCTTAGAGCAAAAACCAGTTTGGGGTGAAATTTGCATGATAGGATTTATTTTGAGGGGTTTTAAGGCAGGTAGTATTTTTCTATTTCTCTCATTCTGATACCAAACTGTATCACAAATAAAAAAAATAAAAAAAAAAAAAAAAGAAGAATTCCATCATTTCATGGAAAATATTGCGGTAGAGAGTTAAAGTGAAGAGCTTCAGTAGCATGCCCATTTGGAAAGTGAATGAGTAAGTATCAGAAGGGTTTTAGCTGGAGTTCCAGGCTGGTAAGCTATTTCAGCGCACACCACTCTTCAAGAATTTCAACAGTATCATGAGACCCATAAAATGACTTGATACATAATTTTGTGAAATTTGAAAGCTTTTCCTGTGCAGATGTTTTGGTTATCTGACTATAATAACTGTATGACCTTAACCTTGGTAAATAGGTATTGTACGTGTTTCTAATCAGTGTGTGTATATGCTGTTTTCATTTTATTTTTAACTTGAATGCTTGTCATTTAATACAAACCTATGCCTCTAAAAGTACCAAACTTTATTAATCCACTTAAAGGCTTAACCATCTATAAAAATGTACTATGCAAATGGGACTTTTCCCCCTTCTTCAGTCATCACAGCCAAGCACATAAATCTTGGGGAAATTTATGCATTTTGAGCATCTCTAAATTGTTAGAGGCCAAACCAATTTAAATAGCAATCAGTGACCAAGAACACCCTTTGCTCTCTGAAGTTTTTTTTTGCTTGGTATTCTAATTATTTAATTCAAGCTTGTTACGTTCAGCTCTGCTGGATGCTCTGCAGTCTGAATTCATTCTGCCTTGTTTAATTTGCCTTTTTCCTCTGCCATTAGATTGTTAGCTCTCAAGATGAGAGCAGAGCACTGACTCACCACTGCATAGTATGAGTAGAAGCTGCTTCTTAAACTGTTAAAAAAGATAGAATGATCTTTTTGGATTTGACATTTGGGACAGGTTTTGTGTATAGTTTGCTTTCCAGGCTGGGATCATTTATCCCTGAGTTATTCCCACTTGTAAGACTGGACTTCCATTTTATAAAGTCTTTAAAGGTCTTAAAAAAACCCAATCTAACATGTAAAGTTTTATTATATACATTTTTCACTGACTTCAGTGGAGTCAAAGTTTGTTTCTGAGGCCTGTGGAGTCCATGAGATCTCTGAGTGTTATCACAGTGGAAGTGGGAAAGCACTCCAAACACATCTGAAGGTTATTTTCAGAAGTGGCATCTCAGAGAGGGTTGGAGAGCCAAACATGTTCTCAAAATCTGTAACAAACCCAGCTCAGTGGAAGTCAGCATTTTCCTTAAGCTTTTAATAGACTGCCAGTTTAGAAAATGCATAGGTTTGAACCCTCCCCATAATGTTTATTCTGTTGGAAAACTCAACAGAGGCATTTACATCTGGTGTCACTTTTGCCATCAGGTATTTCATCCCTTGTGCAAGATCTGGCCTCTGTAGTGATGACTGGCAAGAGGTAGAAAAATCTACTGCTGGGCAGTTTTTTTATGTCTGTGTTATTCGTGAAGTATATGATATTATAGCTTCTATATGCAAAAGGTGCATCTTTTCTGGCAAGATAGCTCTTCTGATGTCTTGAAGTGTCCTGAACTCATTACAGCTTTTGACTTGTTCCAGCCTTCAGATTAAAACGGTTCAGGTTACATCATTTTAAACTGCACAAAGGGTCAAGAGGCCGTATCATTTCAATGAGGCCACAGTTCATTTGCTTTGGCTCAGGCAAGCCAGAGGATGAAATGCATATTAATAGTCACAGTTTGAAAGAAGGATTGCAGCCTTGGTATTACAATGAAGCGAAACGTTTCATACATGATGCAGCAAAACAATCGCTGGATTTTTGCCAGTTTGAAGGAAATAGAGATGAAGCGAGAATGAAGGGGGAAAAAGGTAATTAAAAAATGCACCTGGTACCTAATTTTTTTTTTAAAAAAAGCTTTTCATTATGGGGCAAAGCAATATTTGCTTTTTTCTTCATGGAGTTGAAATCAGTCCATTAAGAGGGTGGGAGAAAAGATTAATAAGTAAATTCAGCATGCTGACTCCTTCATGTAGTTAATGTCCTTAATCTTACCTAAGTGATGAGCAGCCTTTACACTGACAATGAGGGGAGAGAGGAAGAAAGGTTAAATATGTGGTTAACGGAACAAAGTTAATGAAAGTGTATTACAGGATTTTACAAAAAATATATATTACTATTCATTTAATGTAGTTCTTGGGACAATTACACCCCTGGTGTAATCTCATTAAGCTAATGAAATCACATCAGGGATGAATTTGGCTCTTATATTTGAATTTTTAAAATGGTGGTGTTATCGTAATTTTCTTCTTTGCTTAGCATGCGAATGAGCTTTGGAAGCCTGAGAAAAGAATATTTTAAGGATGATGGAGACCAGTGAGATAGGGAGAATGCAGAGTAGAATATTGAGCCAGTTCGTTTTCAGCTCTCATTGTCCTTGTCCAAATCATTATTTAAAGTTTATTAGTTTTTCACTTCTTTGTGTGGAAGAACTGCTGCCATCTGAAATCCAGAGTCTTAATGATATAAGGCATCTAGCTCTTCCTAATACTTGCCAAGGTTCACCTTTAGGCATGACTGACACCCTCAAAGTCATCTTCAATTGCACTGATCTGCTTTAATACATTGTCAATGTTTGAGTGTCTGAGTGTACACAGCTTGATGTCTTAGATAGCCACTGTTCCTGCTGACCATCCCACAGTAAGTTTCCTAACTGAAACAAAAGCTTCATAGCCTCCAGAATATGGCTGCTCAAATGCACTACTCATCTACTGTCTCCTGTGAGCTTGATGCATAAACCATACACAACATACTACTCTTTTGCTGATTTCTGGTTTTTGTTCTTGACAGTAGCATGTTCAGGTTGACAGCAACAAGCAACAAACTGTATCCAAGTCTTTTGTTGACAGGGCTTCAGACTGAACTTTGTGAGAGCTCCAGCCATCAAGCTGTTGGAGTTTTATTTCATGTAAGTGATGAGTTTGTCATTGAAGCTGAAATTTGCACCAGCATCTTGGGTATGTGTCTTAAACTCTGGTCACCAGCAGCACTTCCTGTCTGTGGTCCGGTAAGCAAAATGGAATTCCTCTATGTGGCAGATTGACATGGGCTGGGAACATAATATTCAGTTACAAACTGCTAAAGGTAATCTCTTGCGAAGTCAGTTCAGATTACTGCCTCTGTGAAGCTGCAAGAGAGATTATTTAGATCTGAGTCTTTTGAAGCACAGGTGAATGATCCAAGAAAAAAATCTACTTGATGGTTTCTCTGACTTTCTGTGTTTTTTCACTGATAGGGAAAACTAGACATAAATGCCCTTAGAGTAAATTCATGCCTGACAATGTGTCTCACTGCAGAAAAACATCAGCCAAGTGCTTCACATGGATCATGTCATTGTGGCAGGGACACAAGCATTGACTCTGAATATTACTCTTTGTTAAATTGTGCGCAATCCTGCTTAGCTAGTTTTTTGAGGTATCTGACTATCCTCATGTTTAAGGAAAAAGAGGATATGGCTGCAGTGTAACAATTCTCTAATTATCCTTGTTTACCAGAAACAACAAGCAATCCAGAGATTTCTGAGAGTTAGGCCAGCAAATCAAATTTGCCATATTTCACTGGGCCTAGTTCAGTAAGATTCCATATAAAATAAATTACACTTCTATTAAATTTGTCCTAAAAACTCTGCAGTAATAATCCTTCAGCATTTTTTATTTTCCCTATAGTGCTCTTAGTTCTCAATAAATCTGGGAATAGTTAAATCCCTGTGAATATTTTTTCCTCATATTTTCCCTTAAATATTACAGGAATTTTCCAGCTGAGCTATAATAACACTCTTTCCTTCCAGCCTACCTTCTTGTTCTACTCCATCAGGCCCACGATGAACATGTTCTCAGAACGCACACAAGCTGCACTTTCCTTTATTACTTATGACAATCTTCAGAGTGCACAGGAGACATTTCCTCCTCCCCCCCCAGATCTTATTCTTTATTCGTTATGACAATGACACAATGCTCAAGACCTTAATGATCTTATGCAATTTCATTTTTGCTGTCAGTAATAGTTCAGACACATATATAATCCCCTCTCTCCCCCTTCCTTCCTTTCCTCACTAAAGTGCTTTTGAATTTTTCAACAAGATATGTAAACATGTCATTTTCCTAATTATTTTTGTTGTTTTACCTGGTATTATAATTATGCAATGTTCATTTCTGTTTCAGTCCAGTGCCTCTGCTATATTAGTGAAGGAGGTTATGTTATGTACTCTCATTCTTCTGTGCAGCTGGATTTTAATCTTGAGTGAAGCTGGTTAAACTTTGGAGTATCTATTCTTTGGAAAATGCTGAGCTCTAATTTTCTTTATTATTATTTATTTTAAAGTTCACTGAATTTTTGACCAAATAATGGGATATATTCTGCTTAGAGACCACTGAAATATTGTGCTCTGATTTAGATACAGTTCTGACATTATCAATGTTTATCAATATTCATATTTCTGTCAGAATTTTTTAAACAAAACAGTCCCAGAACTTCCTCAAATAGTTTTTTCTTATGCAAGAATGTAATTGTTGGAAGCTTCTTACTTTACAGTGGAGATGATGATGTCCTTAAGGTGTAGAATTCAGCTGAAATCAAAGAGGAGCTTAATCCCTTCAAGGGGAGCATTGGCCATGGGGAAGATTTGTGAGCAAGAGCAAGGAAACCCTGGTGCTGTCCTGCAGGCAGGAAGACTCCTGCCTGGATGGGGAGGGCAGGACTGCCTGAGACCTGAGTGCTGTCTCACCCATTCTGCTGTGCTCTTTCCCCCGACCACTATGTCGGGTTTCAGGCACTTAAGTAAAACAAACAAACAGAGGAAAAAAAGAGGTAAAAGGGCATTCTTGGTGCTCAGATAGTGATGTGAAGAGGAAAAACATGCTCTTGCAAGCCCTAGATATATGGTTACCCAGAGATGGAGGTAAACAAAAAGGCTGAGTGAAATTTTTTTCTGTTTGAAATGTGTTTCTCTTTTTTTTTTTTTTAAGTCTTGTGACATGGGGTGCCCAAGGATTTAAAAGTGTGGGAACATTTTATTTTCTGTTACTGATTCAGGAGCCTTTGTGGGTGTCATTGCTTACTTTTATAGATGCTTTGTTTTGAACCCTTTAACATCTGCGAGGTCCTCAGTGTAGATGAATGAACTCTGCTGTCATTCTAACCACATCACTTTAATATCTCCTTGTCAGACAGCTACAGTTATTAACAGCAGCATTTAAAATTCACTTTCTTCCTCGAAGAAAGCCCTGACTATAAGATAGAACAAATTACAAGTAGTATGTATAGTGCAGCAGTGTTAAAACTGCTGTCAGCATCCCAATGTGGCCATATGTCTGACATAAAATACACAAAGGAAAGTGTTGAGGATTGGAGCACAATCTAATGATAAGTAGGCCATTTAAACAATAAGCCTCTCAAGTGAGCAATATACATTCTACTCTGTTTTTCTTACTTTGTGCTGTTTTAAATCAAAGTCCATGGGTCTGCTATTGCTGGGAGGTTGGACATGTTGTCTACAAGTAAATAGGCCCTCTGCCAAGTAACTAGAGCTCACTCTTGGTAAAGGAAGAACATTGTTCACTAAAATAGTTTGTCTTTTGATGCCAAAGGAAATCAAATTGTAATCAAGGGCTGAGAACGGACTGAAGTCATAAAGGCTGGCTTGCCTCAGACTTTGGCAGCCTCACTTGTTCCCAGGCATATTAAATATAATTTACGTTTGCGGAGGGGAGAGGCTTTATTGCACTGGAAATTTATTTTAAATAATGCTTAGGTGAAACACTGTCAGGGGCAGCCAGGGATACACTTCTACTGTCATCTAGGCTGCTGGAAACACCGAATATGTTCATGGGCTTTACCAGATCTGTTCTGAACTTAAATCTTTGTAAATGGATATTTATGGTCAGTGTTGATGAAACAGTCACATTTCCTAGGTTCTGGTCACCCGTGCTGAGTGGAAACTTCATGATGAAAGGCTTAACCCAGTTACAGAAAATATTTATATGTTTTTCTTTCATTTTATTGTGCATGTGAAAATTCACATTAACTATAAATAACCATCTTTGTATGAAAATTTATGAACACTGTGTAGGACAATTGAATCAATTCTGTCCTTGGTCTGCAGTGTATAAAGTAAATTTTGCTGATAATTCCTGTGTCAAAGTTAAAGTTTAAAGTACATAATTTATGGTTTCAAAAAGTAACTTTGGGAACACTTCAAAATTTAAAAAAATAAAGTTTTTAATTTTTCCTAAATAAGACTATTTTTTTTTTTGAACAATAAAACTTGCTTTTATTTCACCATGGAATTAAAAACTAATTTTAAAATAGCTTCTCCCAAGGAGTGATAATTCTACTTTTCATAAATGGCCAGCTGAGGGAAAATAATATTTTAATTCTTTGCACACTTTTGGCTAAGACATTTTACTTCTAACCTGACATCATGATGTAGGTTATATCTGAAATTCATTTTACTAATTTGCACTGAGTCAAAGCAATGGAATCTGTCAAGTAAAAAATGAAAGGTCCTCCATGTACATCTCATTTAAGATCACATTAACTCCTTTGTTTTGCAGCTTTGCCACATTGCATATAGCATTCATCAGCAAATTCACTGTAGTTCTGTGTGTACTACGTAATGGGAAATTTGGCCCTAGGGAAAATCATAAGGGGTAATTAACAAAGAAATGCTGGGGTCGCTGTTATCTTTAAAAAGTGGTTTTTGGTTTTTTTTTCTTGTTTCAATCTTTCTGTTGGAACTAACATTTAAACTGGAGGCTTGCACTTTAAAATAGGAATATTTGGATCATTTCACACAGCTGATCTCTCTTCAAGTAAGAATTTGAAGCACTTTAAGGTTAGGTCTATTAAAAGACTAAGGCAGATTTTAGACCTTGCTGACTAATTTGGATGTCCAAGACAAGCTTTTAAGAACCTGAAGAATAAGTTTTCTGCATCTCAGTGCTTGAGGGACCAAAATAGATAGGCATCTGTCTGTGATGCTTCTTAACACCCTGCCCCTTTCTGTGTATGTATTTACCTACATCTTGATGTTGTCTAACATTTAAACAGCAGCTTAATGCCCAAACTCTGTCACCTCAGAGTAATCTGTAGTCTCATGACTAAATATACTCAGGAGCCTCCAGATGTTGTTATATATTCTATACAAGACATCTAATTTAAATTGACTCAAGGTGGTGGGCCTTAGTGAGAGACAAAGTGTCTGGAAGATGTGACTTGCATTTCTCACCATTGTCTGAGTCCTTGTGCGAGTCTGTAAAATAGCCTGATGAAAACATAAACAAAACCAATCTTTTCCTGGAGCTGGAACCCTTCCTGTTCCAGAAGGGAAATAAATAGAATTGAAGTGCACTATTTTCTGAACAAAATTAATTAGATTGCACAATTTTTAATAAAGATATCAGATTTTGTTATGATTAAATGAGAGTCAATAACTGCAGAAATTCTGAAAGTACCCTTACTTTTGATATCAGTGGCTATTCCAAGGGGAAAATGACAGGGTAAAAATTTTTACATTGCAGCATAAAAATACCAGGACTATCAACTGTAACCCATGGCTGCCTTTTGACCCAGCTGTAATACACATTTAGAAGATGTATGGTCAGGTCTAAGAAATTACAAGAGACAGAAGGGTTATGAAGAGGTAAACACTATGACACAGACAAGAACTAAGCTTCTTGGCAGTTTTGACAGCCATAGGCACTCATGAGGATTTGGCAAATTAGTAGTCACTTTAAAATAGCCAGTGTCAGTGAATAATATCACATGATTGTGGACCGTGGGCTTTTGAGACCATTAGCAGGGACCATGGGCCTTGCTAATAAAAGCAGGACACTGTTAAAAAATACAATCAGACTAGGAAGAGAGTCCAAAAACTAACTGGAGAGACCTCAGGAAATGTATTCCCTTAAATGCATGCAGGGACTAAGCTACTATGGGAGCTTGCATCTGTGGTTCCTGTGAAGATCTGTAGCTCAGATAATATGCTCTGAAGTCAGGGAGATGCTATGAGACAGCTCCGTGCTCTCTGAAGATGTTCACACAAGGAGCCTTTCACAAAATGACTTCAGGGTCTAAGCCAGTCTTCCGTATTACCTTCTCTAGCACTGAACAATCCTGTATCTCACATTTCAAGTGCTCTCAAACTTTCTGTTACTTTTCTTTTCCTTCCCTTTCAGTCAAACAATGCAATAAAGTGTATTCAGATGTTAATAGGACCATTTGTGTATTTCTTGAAATAGGAACAGACTTCTTTAAAAGTTTTTACTTTTATATATAGACAGGCGTATAGAGATATTTATACTCTTGTTATGTGTTCTGCCTTCCCTTTATATTGTCTTGTAAACATGTCACGAACTTGATCCTTCATTTCTGAAAACAATAGGAGCTGGATGCTGACTTCAGGGGAAGCAAATGAAAGACCCATCTCTCTATTGTTGCAGCTTTCTTAAAAAAATGAGTTGAGACTTTCAAAACTATTGTTTGAAATGAATACGTATACTGCAAATGAAATCAGAGCAGAAGGACGTGTTTCAGTGACAAAACTGTCCTTGCTATCCTGTCCAGTGTTTGTAACCAAGGTAATGCTAGGCAGCAGGAAGAGAGCAGGAAAAGACAGCCCAGCTAAGTGTGGGAACAAAAATGTGCAAGAGACTAAAAGCTCATAGCTATTCAACTCTACCCCCACCTCACCATTATCTTGTCTGTAGATGCTTAGCAGCAAACCACCTGGCAATATCCCACTGCGTGTCTGGGAACTGAATGGCTTGTTAGGAAACTGGTCCTACTGCTGCAGAGACTGGACAATCTATTTCTACCAGTTCACACTCTTCTGTTGGACTTGGTCTTTTTATCTCTCAGGAGACCCAAAGCCAGTCAGTTCAAAGTTAACAGCTGTTCAAATTGCCATACACTTTTAGAGGAGATGCGAAAATGAATGTGTGCCATGATTTTGGCTGAGACTATGATGAAGGTTTAACTCATTTTGACAAAGAGATCCTCCCCTTAAACTTCTTTTACATGCTAAGACTTGGTTATATGGGAAAAACACTGCTGATAGGGGTAGAATTACCAGCCTGTCATCTTAACAAAGGAGTTTTGGAAACTTGTTCCCTTCTTGAGAAAGGGATTCTCCTGCATGAGGTCTTGTCCCAGAAAACTTACCTAAAACTTTTATAACAAAAAAGTACATAACTAATAATGTTTTAAGTTCTGTAATATTAATATGAAAATTAATTATTCTATATTATTTAATAAATCATCATTCCTAAGTAAAGAAGCTTTATTTCAGCAGTCAGGCAATCAGGTAACCCAGGCCTTCCAACTATGTCTCTAATTAAAAATGTCTGAAACTCATGGACAGGTATACATCTGTATTATGCCTAAAACCATACACATCTCTATATAAACACCAAGTATAATTTCAAATAATTTTTGCTTAATTAAAATGCCATTCAGACTAAGCAAATGTCTATTACTTTTGCTACAGGAGCAAGCACTTTTTCTTTCTTTGTGTTTGTCTGAGTTGGAATAAAGTCAACTACAACATCCCAAATCACTTGCTCTGCAAATACATGGTTTATATGACCCATAGAAACCACACACAGGTAAATTTTGGGTTTAATCTGCTGAAAATCTAATGCCATGAAGCATTAAAAAAAAGAACAGCCTAGCCATGTTATGGTAAAGGAAGCAGTGATCTTCATAATACAGCCCCACAATGCAAATAACTGAATGATTTTCAGCCGAAGTATATTTAAACAAACAAACAAGCAAACAAGCCAAGCTCAGACTCTCATTCCATCAGGTATTTGTTACAAGGAATGTCAGAAGCCATGTCAGTCAAAGCATAAAAAGATTCAAGAGACTTATTTTGGAATGCTGTCAAAAGCAAACATGAAAGTCTATTCAAAGGCAAACATTATCTGCTCACTGTAATGCATTAGAATACTGGCTATTGAATTTTTTGTTCAAGTTCAATGGTCCTAAAATAACCCCCCAAAATCACAATACGGATTTCTTGGCCCACATCCATACAAATAACTTTATATATACATATATATATTTAATTTTTTTTCCTTATCCAAGCATTTTTTCAAGGCCAGGTTGGACTAAGCCTTGCGTGGCATGGTTTAGTGTGAGGTGTCCCTGCCTATGGCAAGGGGGTTGGAACTAGATGATCTTAAGGTC
>JBCJKH010029758.1:0-12443 GCA_039877255.1 Loriculus beryllinus | reverse complement strand
CCTGTGGTTACCAGATGTGCAATAGCTGTCTTATGGTAACCTTCCATCTCTGCCTTTCAAACTGTTATTAACGATAAGTTTATTTTGAAAAGGCAGCTAACAGTATAGAAAACAGACAGGTTTCTCTTTCAGGATCAGCTAATCTCATGCAGGTGTTTCTGACAAGGGCCTTCTCCCTTTCACTAAAGAAACATCTTTTTCATTTCTAGCATAGGAATATTTTCATGTTTTCTGGTCTTTAAATATAAATTATTTTTCATTTTCTATTAATTGGTTACTTTCCAGTTATTTTCCTCCACTGCCATCTACAACAGTAATCTTCCCTCTCTAGCCACTTCAGTCAGTACCCTTAATCACTTCCATTCCAGCCCAGGGCCAAATGTTGGGGTAAAAATCACTCTTAGGCAAAGTCCCTTTTGTCACACAGCCAAAAGTGTCCATTAAATCTCTTTCCAAACAAGATGAAAATGCTTGTCAGGTACTGAATTAATGTCCAGTGCAGTCAACTGTTGCAAGTTTCACTGGCTGCTTTCCTTTGGTTTTGGTAACAGTGTACCAAAATCTGAAAGTCTTGAGTTTCTTCTATTGCCTTAACCTCTTCAGAGTTCAGCACAGAGGTGGCCTCAGTCACTAACAGGAACCAGATGGCCTTCTCCTTTCACTAGTCTCTTATTGGATTATTCTTTTCCAGCAAGGTCTCCATAAAAATGGCTGGAAAGACTATTTATATAAGCAATCAAACATGTAATACCAAGTCCATAGATGCAGGCTACTGCTGTACTCCATGGCTTTGCAGACTCTGATCTCACAAAATTCACATCATTTTGCAAGACTCATTCAAGGCCTCAGCTTGAAGAATCTTTCCTTGGTAGGTGGATATTTTTTTCTTGTGGTTTGGAATGAAAGACATTCAGGTCCATCTGGCTATGGTCATTCTTTTCATCTTCTCATCTGGACAGCTTTCACAGCCCAGGACAATGTGGTAGTTACTTTTCACATTTTAGTACTATGAATGCAAAAGTGCCTGAGGATCTCTCTTGCAATTTTTTTCCCTTTCCATGAACATCTGTACCTGCATTCTCAGTAATGACATTGTGTTTCCACAGCCAAAAAGCAAACACATTCCAAAAAACATAACTAAATACACTGGAAAAATCTTCTCTGAGCAATGCTGTAATTTATGTAAATGAAACTTAAGAAGTCATTTTCCCTTTCCTGACTGATTAGTGTTTTTCTCTTGAAGCCTTCTAGCTTTGGGGCTTACATTCTGGTGTCAACATTCTAGGCTCTGAAACAGCTGAATAGTTTCAGATCTTCAGTCAAGACAAAAACAAACCCAAATGTCAACCCATGCTTATTAAAACAATAAAAGCAAAGATAATGCAGAAATAAAGTGTTTACAGATTGTTTGCTGTATTGCATTACTAGTCTTAAACATAAGCCTTTAATGAAGAAATGCCACATTAATAGGGATAAAAATAATACAAGCACTCCTGACAAGAACAAATCTTCCACTAGAAAAGCAGTCAGTTTTCCCCGGTAGCTTAAATCTTGCAACCGTTCCCTTCACAATCCATCACAGGTTCTGTAATAAGTATATAAAATTACATATACATATACATCCACAAAGTAGTGGAGAGACTGTGAGAGATAAATGAAGAATTCAGTCTTCCGGGTCAGTTAAGGAGATGTCATCAAAACCTCACACAAACGGCATGCTTTTATATGCTATAAATGATTTCTTCTATGAACAACTAACTAGAGAATACACAAAAGAAGAAGCAGTTCTTGAGTTCATGCTGATATATATGTAACAGGCAATTATTAAACTACATTAAAAACTTTATTTGTGGAAATTTATTAGGAAGAGCCAAAAAGTATGGGGACATATGACAATAGAGGCTTTTAATAAACATTCTATCAAGCTAAATAACTTTGAAATGAACAAAAAAACAGTATCAGTGTCCCTGCTTATGGCAGGGGGGTTGGAACTAGATGATCTTAAGGTCCTTTCCAACCCTAACTATTCCATGATTCTCTGATTCTATGATCAAGGTTAAACACTAGAGCAAAAGGAGCTAGTACAACAGTCATCCAACAGAAATGGAAGCCATGTCCAACTAGAACAAAAAGAAGTTGGCCCTAGTTCTAGCAATGTAGGTCTAAAACCATACCAACTAAAAAAAGCATATAAAAGAAGAAAAACATGGACACTAGTAACAGAAGTTTGTATCTTCATTCTCTCTTGATCCTCATGCTAGCTGATGAGTTTTCATTTTCTAATAGATTTTAAGGCACCTTGAAAAAAGAAAAATGCGTAATATGAAATGAATATATAACTTGCATTGTTCACTCTGTAATGAAGCTTTTATATGATACAAAAAATGCAGATGTGCTCAAAACTATCCTGACTGAGAGTACTACAAGACAAGTTAACAATATTAGATATTAAATGCTAGATGAAAACCAGGGCCAATACATACAAAGAAATGCACATGAGAAAAAAGAAATTGAATAATATGTACATAATTATGGGTTCTGAATTCACTGTGATCACCTGACTAGTCTTCATCTAACCACAGCTATCAGTTTACTGTATATAATCCCCTGAAAATATCAACTCCACAGTGAGGTCCAGTCAAAAAGACAAAGACTAGAACAAAAATACTAGAGAATGACTAAGGAACATAGCAGTAAACATCTCCATGCACTTCATTAATGTTCAGTGCACACTGTCCTGTAAAGCACATGCAGTTTTGGTTGCCTGCATTGACAGGGACACAGTAAAATGTAGAAATGCAACTAAAATGATCAAAGTTAGCTAATGGTTTCTATACAAGTTTCAGTTTGTAAAAGTAAAAATCTAGCAGTGGGTATGGTATCAGATCATAGGAAAATTCAGCTTGGAGTAGACCTCAGTACCTCTCTAGTCCTCCCACCTATTCAAATAGAGTGACCTCTGAGGTTTATTCAGCTGGATCTTGAAAAACCTCCAAAGATGGGAACTGCACAACCTCTCTGGTCAGCCTTCCACTGTCCTGATGGTATAAAAGCTTTTCTTTAAATCCCATCTGGCAATTTCTTGTTTCAGCATGCATCCACTGTCTCTTGTCCTTCCTTTTTAAAAAGCCTGGCTCTCTCTTCTTGCTGACCTCCTCTTAGGTATTGGAAGGTTGCTATTTAGACCTAACTAAAACCTTTTCTTCAGTTTCTGTCAGTAAAAGGGTGACATTCATGAAAACAGATAATGATTGCTCAGTGTTTCTCATAATACAAATGGCAGAAAACAAATTTTTTAAATAAAAAACTTCTAAAGAGAAGATTGACAACTTTTTTCCCCCAGAAAATATGTAGTTGTAGATGATGCATAACTGTAGACAATTTCAAACTTTGCAGAATTAATTGCCATATGATTTGATCTCCTAGAACTTGATTTCTGAACTCACAATTTGAGAAGAAAGTCTATAGGAGCTTAAAGCATGTCTATGTAACATCTATGCAACATCTGTGCACCACCCTAAGCTTTCCTAGTCCTTGTATATTTCCCCACATTATCTGCTATTTGTCAGAGTGTCCTGGGTTCAGCTGTAGAAGTCATTTTCTCCTTTTAGCAGCTGGTGCAGTGCTGTATTTTCAACTTTAGCCTGAGAACGATGCTGATAAAACAATGATGTTTTTAGTTGTTGCTAAGTATTGCTTACACCAAACAGAGTGGTAGGTTGACTCTGGACAGCAGGTCCTGTGGTGCCCTATGGAGGCAGAGCTGACAGACTTCAGAAAAGTTGGAGTAAGATTATGGGCTGGGTGCATCCTCTACTCCACACTGAGTCTTTGTCAATGCCTTTCAGTTATTCATTCTTCATTCTACAGCAGCAACTTCTGGCTGCTGCTGGCTTTTCCCTTAAATATACACCCTTGACCAGTTTAATGGGAAAATGATAAACAACAACAGCTTGACTGTGTAAATAGGGAAATGAATGTTTAAAGAACACAGCACTGCGTCAGATTAACCACAGTGAAAATACAGGGGCAAGCAGGAAATAAGCTCATTTTACGAGCTTTTGTTGTCATCATGGATGCGAGGAAATACTCAAATTTGCAAAGAGACAGAGTGCTTCTCTGAAAAACATTGTTCTTCCATATATAGTTGTATTTATTCATTTGTCCTTAAGCCACCCACAGGAACTTTTCAAAACAGAGATCTGTTTCCATTCATGTTTCAGTGTTGTCTGCAGACAGCAGTGGAGTTACGCTTTGTGACAGGCAAACTTCAAAAGCTTTGGAGGTTCAAAGCTTGTATGAGCTTATCTGAATTTCTCAGGTCTACAAATCTCATGAGTATTACCCTACAGCTCGGTACTTCAAGCACTTCCTGGTGAAATCCCAGATGGAAACAGAGACATAGTTTGACTTCAGAGGGCCCAATACAAGATAAGCATTCAAGCTTCTGATAGGTTTAAGAGGGTTTGGAGACACAGTGCATGTTGGCAAAACCTGAAGCCAGACATGCACAGACTATTTTGATTCTTTGTGAGGATCTCACAGTAGAAAAATATAGAAACTCAGTTTTCACACACCAAAAAAGAGACATTTCATGGTTTTTTATTATTCTAATCCACTTCAAAATTCAAGTTTGCTCATTTTTTGTTGTTGTTGTTTTGGGGTTGGATTTTTGGGTTGGTTTTTTTTTTTTGGGGGGGGGAGTGGTGTGGTTTGGTTTGGTTTTATTTTGGTTTAGTTTTGGTTTGGTTTTGGTTTGATTTGGGTTTTTTTTCTGGTTTGATTTGGTTTGGTTTGCTTCTTTATAAACAAAATCAACAGGAATCTCAGAAACCTGAATGCACTGTTATCTCCCTCATGAGTGACCAGTCTTCTGGTCTTTCTTTATGTGAAGAGCTAGTTTTGAAAAAATATATCTCCTTTCTATCTGCCTGTATATATTATGCTCCTCTGCCTGTATATATCATGCTCATCTATTCTGCAGTTGTTCTCTCATATGTGCACACCTGTAATCTCCTAAAGAACATAGCATTACAGTAATGACCTGTTGTAATACCACTGCTTTAGATTCTGTGTACTTTTCAAGAGCAGTATGAAATTTTCAGAAAAGTAAAACCAGTGAGGGTGATTATTTTGTCAAATGTAATCATTTCCATATCAAGAGCACAGCAATGAAATGTGCCTGTCTTAATAAAGTGTTTTATTTAAAGCCCTCTCTTTGATGAATAGTATCATATAAAGTTTGAATTACCAGTTCATGGTAATTTGCAGATTTTCTGATTTATAATTTTAGCTTGCATTAAACAACTTGCTATATCAACTAAAAAGATCATTTATATATGAACTATAGTTAATTGAAAAATAAATGCAACATATCATCTAACATACCAGATCCTTTAAGAGGATCTGATATTGAAATATAGTATTTGGATGAAACTAGTTTCAAACTTCATGATCCTCCCTTTTTCTTAGGATTTTGACAGTGGTGGAGACACACTTGAAGCTAATATTGGCCAGCAACAGGATGTGTGTATCAGTGCCTGTTATTTCCACAATATAGTTGTTTTGTATCTCTTTCTTTTTACGTGGTCTGCGTTACAGATTATGCTGTAGATTTTATTAGTGATTAAAATAACTTTGCTATGATGTAGATAAACCAGATGCTTTTCTACTTAAAGGTTTTTTGGTTTTTTTTTCCTAACATTTTCCTGTAGTTGAAATTCTGTTGTCACTTATTACAGGTGTAATTGAAGCTATAGTATCTGTTATGCAATAAGAATTTCACCCTAGTCTTACATTTCTACCACTTAGTGGGCATCTGGTGGCAAGCTAGGAATTAAGCACACCTAAGAACGTTTCTTTGGAGGTAAGGTGAGGAGGTAATTTGTGTGAAATAGGAGACTTGCAGTTGGGTGCGTGGAGAAAGACTTTCAGGATACTTAGCTGCAAGCAACTGATTGAAACAACTTTAGTAAGACATTCTTGAAATAAAATTTAAATATATAGCTGCAATAAAAGTGATATTAGCTCTTTTGTAATAGTACAAGTTACCAATAAATAGAAAAATCAGAATTGTGCAGGTAGACATTATTGAGACGACCCATTTCAACGAGCCAAGCATGCTCAGCTGATTCAGTTTGTTCTTCATACTTCCAGAAGAAGTATAGCTTATAATTTCACCAATTTGTTTGGAGCCATCTTAAGTTATGACTGTGTACCAGAAAATATAAAAACAGAAAACCTGGCAGATTCCATACACATTTCATTTTAAACTCAGGGACCACAGCACAGAGCGCATTAATCTAGCTCATTTTCCAAAGATTGTGCATAATATGCAGTTCATCTGAATCTCAGTAAAATGTGATTTTGAGAATTTGCCAGCTTCAGAATGTTCCTGGGAACAGTTTATCACTGGTGTCCTCCATTTCCTTTCTTGATCCTCTCCTTGAGAGTCAGTCATGCAAATGTGGGTAAATATACCTGCTAGTTTCTAAAATATCTCAGCAACTAATTAGAAAGATCTGGACCAGCTCTTGCAGAAATAAAATCTGGCTCTTAATGTATGGCTCTTAGACACAAAACTTTAGTAAACAGGCCAATTAAATATTTTTGTAGGTTATTTAGAGTACTTTTGTTGTTTTTTATTGATATAAATGCAATTAAGAAGTACTATATTAGTTGCTTTCCCTCTCTATGCTAAATAGTAGCCTCCTTATTCCATAAAGGAAAGACACTCTAAAATTTATAATTTTTATTTTTTGAGAAACATTAGGATGCATTTTATTCTGAAGAGTAACGAAAATAGTAAGAAAAAAAGCGTGGAACAAACAAAACCCCAGTTTATATTTAATGCCTTAAATAAATCCCAGATTTTGAATATGCAGATGATGAAGCAGAAAGACTCCTTTCTTTTCCTGAAAACAAAACAAAAACAAAACAAACAAAAAAATAAAACACCAACATTCAGAATCGAAATCCGGTTGTATTCTGATTTTCAGTGTTTTCTTACTAATGTAAGCAGCATCCTCTGGCTGGAGGTATTTTTAAACACAAATGTACTCTTGTGAGTTGCACTGGCTATCCTGTAAAAAGGGTTATTTCTGTTTCAGTCAGTTACAACAGCATTGGAGATACCATTTCTCAGTGTGCTTCTACTCTCAAGACCACCAAGGACAAGGAAATAAATAAAAAGTTTTCTGAAGTTGTTACCAGTCTACTAAGCTGTTAAAGAACTGAACTTTCTGGCTTCTCTTGAGTAACCTGCACTAAAGACTTCTTTGGTTAAAATACTGATACAATATTAAAATGTTGCTATCTCAGAATCTTTGCTCTTGGTCACAGTTTCAATGACTAGCATCTTTCCTCATTAGATAAAGATACATGCCTTCCAAAAGTGTGCCTTCAGGCATCCTGCCCTTGTGGCACTTGTCATCTAGAGAAGAGAGAGGAAGGAATAGTTGTCTCTGTGTTCCTGCTAAAAGAAAACCCAACTCTGATTGAACTCCATCTTCTTTTTCTCCTTGTTTACATGTGAATAATATAAAATTGCAGTAGACCATTATCCCTTTGCTGTTCATCTTTCTAGAAGCCGTGACACAGAAGAACTTACAACTGTATTGCCAGTTAAATTATCCTCTTCCTTACAGTAGTAAAAGCCTGCGATTCAGTGCTCGCAACCTGAAGTGCTGCTTGAAATGCCTTAGGATGAAGGAATCCTAGAGAAATCGTGCAGGTTTGCACTTCTGTGGCTTTTAGCTGTATGAGGTAGATTTTGCCTGGCAGTAACTCCCTACTGAAGTGAAAGATGGTCAAGTATGCAGTCACTGATCCTTTTGGATCTTGCGCTTAGTGGGTAATAGAGCTGGTGGTAAAAGCATGCATTATTCTTGGGCTTTCCTTGTTCTGCTCCATTGTCAAAACCTCTTGTTCATTGCCCTCAGTGCCCTCTCAGGTTATGCTATTTAACAATAAAATGGTCACGTATTTTCAGGTTCTCCTTCTTGGTCTGAAATGTGTTTACTAAAACATATAATGAACTCAGCATGCTTTTTAAATATTCACGTAACAAAAAGGCTGAATACACACACACAAAAAAAAGCAAACCAAAAAACCTCACTTCACACCTCTGTGGATGGTTACATTACACTCAGTGCCCTAGCAGATTTGTGGGCACTATGACAAAATGGAAATTTACTGAAAATGACAACTAAATGTTGCATGCATCCCACCCTCTTGGCAACTTCTGTAATGTGATTTCTAAATATTTCATTACCCAGAGTAATTTACAGAGATTTGCATGTGATCTAGTATGGGTCAGAGCAAAAGAGCTTGTAAATCAGTAATATAAATGCTGACTGTCTAGTTTTTATTTCAGAATGTGCTTTTAGCATATGTGTCAATTAGATTAAGTCCTTTCTGTTTGGGCTTGACTGGAGTAAGTGACATGAAAAACTGAAGTTGCAGAGGTTTAATTAGAACAGACAGTAAAATAAAAGGAAAATAGAGCAAATCCCAGGCGTAACAATGTATCATACTGCATACTGCTTTGACTGCCCAATCAAGCTGTGAACCATGAATAAGATTCCACTGACTTCCTTGCCCAGACTAATTTTACCCTTAGCTGTATTCAGAGCTTAATCGGGGGTTTTTTTGACACAACACATCCTTGCTTGCAGGGCTTATACTACCAGCCTTGATGCTGGTATTACCAAACATTTAAATGTAGAATGTTTATATGGAAAACAACATCTTTTGCAAGCTGTGCTGCAAGCTGTCAAGTTTTTGTGGCACATTTCATTAACATTTCACTGTTAACTGAAGTCCTTTTTCTTATAGTCTTCATGTTCTAGAATAAACTTTATTTTTTAATGAAGTTTTCATTCTGTAATGATTACACAGAAAAACTTCAAAGTGAGGCCTGTTCTTGCTAAACACAAAACCTCAAAAAAAATCCCCAAGCTTAAAAACAAAAATATTTTTAGAAATACAGTGTGTGTTTCTTAAAAAAGATATTATGATTAAGTCAAATTCAAAACAGTCATTCTGAGCATTAGAGTTTGGCAATGTTGCAAATATCTCAATAGTAGAGTCAATATTTTTTATGTAAACTTGATCCTTTATTACATCATTCAATTGGCTTCATTCTATATAATATGCTGGTCTAATGCTGTGTCAGTGAGTTTGTATCAGTTAACTAGGTGCTTATTATTTACTCACTACCATGATATCATTCTGGATACGAACACACCCAGTGGGGGTTGCCATACTTGTGGCATCCCTGCTTAGTTTTTCTGGTTCCTGTGCATTTCACTGTGAAAAACATTTATATCAATAGACCAAATGAAGCTCTGGTCTAAGCAAAAATAAAGTAATTTTATAATAAAGGGAACAGTGGAATGGGACCTGTTTGCACCAAGGCATATTTTTTTCTAAAAGGTTTATTCTACAGCAGAAACAATGTTAGTGATACTAATTAGGAGTACTACAACCTTTGTCTTTTAAGCTGCTGCAAGAATTAAAAATTAAGTTAGTGTAATTTGGGATATATAACCTGCAACTGTAAATAATATTTCACCACTTCGAAATACATTCCACCACATAATGTTTCTTGGAATGGAGAATCTTAAATGTTAAAATTTTTTATGCATTAAAGGTCATGTTAGTGGACATATGATCTTCCTTATAATCACTGCTGCAGGGATTCATGAACCAACACAAAAAAATTCATCTGCAAAACCAGTAGAAACTAAACATGATGATGAAGATTGTACGTACCTCAGACTGAAAACGTTCAAGCCATCTAAAGAAAAAGACAGAATACACTGCCATTTAAAGTATATAATAGCAATTTCAAAACAAACATTTTAGCTTGTCAAATAGCCACAGGACTCAGGAGACTCATATTACTGCTTAGTGTAGGAACTGCATTCACTATATTGACAAAAGTATCTTTTTTTGCAAGCAAAGTAAATGTCACAAATGGCTTCCTATAATTTATTTGGTTTTATCTCTTTACTCTCTATGGGTGTTTCTGGTTGATTTTTTAGCCTAAGCCCTTCTATGACCCTCAAAACTATTTGCCCCTCTTAATTTATTGAAGTTTCAGATAACACATTTGCTGCTACTTTTCAAGTCACGCTCTGCACTATGCTTACTCACATGTTGTCAGTTGTCTGTAATGCAGCATTGTGTCCAAATGTTTACTGTTGTGCCCCACTCGTCTATCCTCTAATGCATTTTCTCAAAGGTCTACCAAAGGTTTTTTATTTGCTTTCCTTCTTTCTCTCTATCTCCCTTGATCCTTTGCATCTTTTGAGGCATGTCCCCTCTCTGTCTTCTTCCCCTTCCCCTTTAGTCGTTAAGCATTCCTAAATGGAAAGAGATCTTTGCAAACTTTATTTCCAAGGTTCAGCTAAATTTTCCTTTACCACTGCGCCGTATAACTGGCTGCACTCATGGTAATACCTAACCTACTTCAAAGTTACTTTTCTCAGGAATTATTCTTCCCATCTTACAGCTACCTGAATTGTAACTATTTCACTTATTCAGTTAGCACATTTTAACACTTTTTCTCTGAACTGATAAGACATTTAATTTAAAATTGAGTTGTCAAGTTGCTATCACCTATAGAAACTGTTGCTTCTGCCTTTCATGATCATGTAAGTGAAGAATCACCTCTAGTTTTAATACTTGTGCCCACTCATTAAAAAATAGCTAATATCCACTGATTTCTTGGCATTTAAATTATGTCATTAGCAGTCAAAAAAGGTAAAAATGTTGTAAGATTGGTCAAAGTGAATGACCATTTTAAACTTGGTTTTATCTATCCATGGCTAATAACACAGGAGACAACACACAATCCGTTTGTTGGAAAATTAGATTAACTTTTAAGTAAAAATACTCCTATGCTGTCTCTGAAAGACAAAATGGCATATTAATATAGAGAATGTTGAGCAGATGTGAACAATTTCTCAATGTAACTTTTAATTCCTCACATAGGAATTGACTGTTGCTAATGCTTGGCAATATTATCCTGCCTCACAGTGTTCTGTCACAATGCAACATAAACCACAGTTTGGCACTATATTCCAGTGGTTTGCAATTCCACATTTATCATGAAGGCTGTGTTTGGTGTTGCTTCAGGTTTGCCTGTCACATTCCATGCTGCTCCATGTCCATGAGGAGTATTCAGAAGTGAATAGTCTTGCCTCAGCAGGGGAATGAAAACTTACTTTTTAATAACATTCCATCATGCTCCATCTTGGATTTGTTTGAGAATATTTAAGAATTCCAAATGCTTCTTAAAATGACACAAGGGATATCATTTTAGCTTCAAACAAACAGCAAAATGCATGAAAAGTTGTATGACTGTTTAGAAGTATAGAGATATATTAGTTTGTTAACAGGGAATATTTATTACAGAACTAATTATGTAAGTATTATGGTCCTAGTTTGGAGACTATAGGTGTCCAACAATGCCCCACTCAGTAAAGTCACTGCTCTGTGAAATAGGCACCAACCTTTGCAAAAGTATTTTTGGGGCATAATAAGAAAGGAATAGAAAAGAATCAGCTATGACAGATATTTATTGCAGGGTCTGTCTGTCTTCAGTCAGGGAAAATAGCAATGCAAATGGACAGAAAGAAGCACAGTGCTGAAGCTTCAAGTAACTGCTCAGTTACAATGAATGCATAACTCACTGTCATGCTACAGAATTCAAGTGTATTGTTAAATATAAATCCTTCAATTTGGATAAATCTGTGTAACCAGGTCAGTTAATTCATTGTATCTATTTCTCACTGAAGTGCCAGTCAGTTTAAACAGCTCTCATCTCTCTTTGTTAATAAAATACAAACAGTAAATCTTTGAGATTCGTATCAGCTAGAAAGCTAGGAAAGCCACTCACTCTGACTCAGAGGAACTTGGCCATTGAAAGAGAAGGCCATAACCTGTAAAAGCTACCTGGTCTATCACTTTTGGGAGCTACTTGCTCCTCAGAACTAAGGGAGGAAAAAAAAAATGGGAATATCTAAATGATAATTGACAATTAGCAATGTTTCCTTCAAGACCATAAGGAATACCAGCCACCCTATCCATCCAGCAGAGATCTGTTTACATACACAGCTCTTGGCCTTCCTTTTCTATTGAAGGGAAAATGCTAAAAAATACTTTTTCAACTTCAATAACTTGGATTTCTCACAGTCAAACCCCAGACAAGATACAGTCTTGCTGGAATATACAGGCAACTTTTTCTTGGCTTTGAAAAAAAAGACTTTGTACTCTGATACTGTAAGATATCCTTGTGGGCTTTTTTCCAGCAAATTTGCCATACTGTTTTCACACATGTTAAATCTTATCAGCAAAATGGATTTTCACTCATCTGGATCAGCTCATTTAGTAACAGTCAAAGCCTGTCTCACATCAACTTACCC
This sequence comes from Loriculus beryllinus, assembly GCA_039877255.1. Lineage (NCBI taxonomy): Eukaryota > Metazoa > Chordata > Aves > Psittaciformes > Psittacidae > Loriculus > Loriculus beryllinus. Next base: position 12 of record JBCJKH010029758.1, on the reverse strand, counting down.
AGTATTTCTTGC
>JBCJKH010029756.1:6885-25554 GCA_039877255.1 Loriculus beryllinus | reverse complement strand
AGCCTTGGGTGACAGTTTAGTGGGAGGTGTCCCTGGCTATGGCAGGAGGGTTGGAACTAGATGATCTTAAGGTCTTTTCCAACCCTAACTATTCTGTGATTCTATGATTCTATTTAAGATCTCCTGATGACAAAAATCATCTCCTGATAACAAAAATCATCTCCTGATAACAGAACTGGCTGTCTTGAAAAATGGGAAACAAATTAAAGAAAAACTCAAACAAGCAAACAACCAAACCCTACTTTTTCCTATTAGTGCCTGCCTAGCAGGTTAGGAGATCAAAAGCACGCATGACAACTTTTTTTTCACCCACAAGATACAATTGCAGATTTACAGAGCTTCACACTTTCCTTTTAGAGCCAAGATTTCAGCTCTGTCAATACACAGAAATCCAAAAACAGTGAAAGAATTAGGAAAGACAGAAGGATAGGGGAAAGAGAGAGAGTAGAAAGGAGGAAAGCTGGACATCTGTTATTTTTTGGTTAAGGATATTATAGTTTATAAAGAAAGCTCTCAGAGAAGAATTAAATGTTTATGTGCACATTCCTTACAGATAATAGTAATTTAAGAGAGGCTTTGTGGTTAACCCCCGGCAATGGATTCTAATAGGAAAGAGAATTATACACTACCACAAGTGGTAGGAAAGTTTTATTTTTGAAGTATTGAATACATGGTTATGAAAAAGATGTTTTAGGAGAGTAGTAGTGAAATTAGGATTTGTTCTTTCTTCTCCTGAAATCAGTGGATGATTTAACAGAAGAAAATCTAGTTCAGGGAATTTTATGCAAAAGTTAGAGACCATTTTCTAATTTTATATACAATTTACAGCATTTTTTTCTGGCAGGAAATTGAGGGTTTTTTTCAAGATTAATTACATTATTTTTAAATGTTTTACAGCAACCTCTCTAGGTCAGAAAGATAATTTGGTAAATATCGGATGTTTGACTACTATAATTCAACTGGGGGTTACTTTGTATCAACATCTTAATGTTTCTGTAATAGAAAACAAATCAGAAGCACATAGTTATTTACAATTGTAGAATAATAATCACTACTGACTCAAATCAGTACTTCAGTGAAATCTGTCCTCTTCCTCTATTAGATAGATTGAATTCTTGAAATAAAAATAAAATAAACCACTGAATGAATGACAGAGTCATGGAAAAAACTTTCTTTGGAGTTTTTAATCAAGATTTTACTTTCAGCAGCATTGTAGGCTTTCTGTCATTTTAATTAAGAAAAATAAATATGGAACACTTTGCACTGTATTCTACGTTACTGAATGCTGACACACCTCCCCCACAAGTCTGACCACATATCTAATCTTGATTAGATGTTAATAAGCTTTAAAGAGAAAGAAGCTGATATATGAAGTTTAATCTCTTCTTATGTCTTAAGAAGGACAATCAGGGCTACATTTCAAAAAGACATTTCAAAAAGCTGTGCAATCAAATGTGATGAGGCCGAAACAGTCATTTTTGCAGACCAGCTGAGCAGGTATACAAATAAATGTATACAGAAATACAAATATTTTATAGGAACAAAGAAGCTGTCCCATTTTACTTGCATTTGATATTGCAGAACAACAGAAATCATGCTCAAACAGACCTTCTAAAAAGCACATTCCTAAAGCAAAGCTGAGATTTTCTTTTTTAAAATTACTACAATACCTCTGAAGAATCATCTAAAGTTTTAGGATTCTCATTAAATAGGCTACATATTAAAAAGTTCCTCAGTTAATTGTCCCCATTCTCATTGAGATCAATAACAATCAGTGCTGGCTCTTTACAGAAGTCTCAGATTTATTTAGGCAATTTTTCATGGCAATTTTTCATTCTTAGGTACTTGCTTGTCTACTGTAATCCAGAGCTCTGAATTATGTGGATAATTTCTCATTAAATGCATGGCAGCTAGCCCAAAAAAGACAATGCATCTCCAGAAATACAGCTGTGATTCCTACTCAGGTCTGCCTAGGCCAAAGCATTTAAGCTCCACAGGTACAGAACTTTTAGCATTGGTATTTGTCAAGTCGCAGTAGTTCTGTTTCTCCACATACAGAAGTGCTCCATTTCTGATGCTTCATTGCTCCCCACTTAAAAGATATTAAGACCAACAATTCTCCATCATCTAGATACATTATATCTTCAACTTCTCAGTCTATTTGGCATGCTCCAACACTTCCTATCACATGTATATGAAATCAGGATTCAGAGAAAGCCCTCTTTCCCCCTCAAATAATATCAGTTTTTCGGGCACATGCATTGAATAATAACTTGGAGTTCCTCACTCAAGGCATTTCTCCCTGAAAATGAAACCCTAGCTGTTCTATAACAGTGCTTAAACCCCACGATATTTAAAGAGAAACAGGAGAAAATATTTTTATCCTTTTAAAGATGTTTCACCAAGAAAAAAACATAATCTCCATTGTGAGAGGGATTGCAACTATGACATTATAATACTGGAGGCTCCACTTGTGTGATGTTGCACCCTACATACTTAGGAAAAGAGAAGGAGAGAGAACCTGGAGCAAAGCTATACATTTCCAGGACCCTAACACAGTATCTTAACCTGGCTATGTGCAGCGGTGTTTGCATGAAGTTAACTGAGATGTCTTTCATATAGCATGTCACTATATGGTGTAGAAATATCCTGCTGTAAATCAGCAGAAGGCAAAGTAGCCAGCTGCTGAGGATGTCACTGCTGGTTTTCTGGATCATGTTACACAACATGTCTTTCACTGTCAAGGATCAAAGTAAGCTAAACTGACTTAATATTCAATGTGTTTCAATATAGGTAGTGTTATGAGATATCTCTATACATAGGGTTGATAGTCACAGGCCCAGATCCTCAGCTGTTTTGAGTGACTATCAGTGGAGCAGCATTAACTCGGAGCTGCCTTTGATTTATGCTGGCAGTGTTCAGTTTGGCTGGTTTTGGTTTGGTTTGGTTTGGATTTGGGTTTGCCAGTTTTGGTTTGGTTTGGTTTTGGAGGGGAGCCTGTCTTTCCTATTCCTTTTCCCATAATAATGTATTTTTAACATCTTTATTCCACCCATCTGCCCAACCTTCTCTTTATCTGTTCACCTATCTGTGGGCATTGCATGTTCTTGCAGGCTGTGAATTAACTTAAAATCTCAACCTTGAAAGGTAATAATTCCATTTTGCAAGACTTTTTTTAGGCCTCATCTAAAATCATCAAGAGCAGAATATGTTAGACTGGAAAAAAAAATTAATGAGGAGAGACTTCACAATGTACAGATATATGAAATGTTGATGAGAGAAGTGAACATATGATCTGAGAATGAACTTGGTTTCATTGTTGTATTTAAATATAAATTGTATGCATAAGGTAAAATGATGAACATAGACATAAAAGGGGAAGAAAAAGAGAGAGAACTATTTGTTGAGACAGAAAAAGATGTCTGAAAAATTTGCATAAGACACTATTCATACTCTGAACATGTAAAACCACCGTATCGTATCAGTTTCTCCTTACACTGAATAGGAAAATGCTGAGAGATGGGAAGGGCAAGCACAGAATAAAATATTCATCAGATACAAATTCAGCACTGCATTATGTGCTGCTGCTGCTCAAAACAAAAAACAATAAAAAATGTTTCTAACCTTTTCTGCAGTTTCTAAAAGGCTTTTAACAGTGTTAACACCTGATCAGACAAATCGTCTCTTTTCTTGCTAACTGGAAGGTGCGACTTTATAACTGTATTTAAAAGCTACTGTGAAACAATGATCCAAAGTATTGTCTAAAAGCATTTGTTAGGACATTCATTCATTCTGTGGTAGTACATGCTCAGGGCATAGTTCCTGACAGGGATAAAAGGAAGATTGCATTTTGATGGCCAAAGACACCTACAGAAACAAGAGAGAAAATTTTGCAATGTTCTGTTTGTTTTTTTCTTCAGTATATCACAGTGCTTTGTAGTGGGAAAGCAGCTTTTAAAAGAGTGAGATGTAGTTAGGGTACACACTTGTACAACCTACCATCTTAGAAAGGGGAGAAGAACTATAGAGGTGATTTTGAAAACCTAAAAATTAACTAGGAGAAAAGATGAAGGAAATCAGATGAAGTTTAGATTGCATATAAAGAAGAAATTCTTTACTGTAAGGGTGGTGAGGCACTGGAATGGGTTGCACAAGGAAGTTGTGAATGCTCCATCCCCGGCAGTGTCAAGGCCAGCTTGGACAGAGCATTGGGTGACATGGTTTAGTGTGAGGTGTCCCTGCCCATGGCAGGGGCATTGGAATTAGATGATCTTGAGGTTCTTTCCAACCCTAACTATTCTGTGATTCTATGATTCTATATGAATCAATGTTGCTACAAAGCACAGACTAAGATTCTTGGATTCCTTCTCTTATTTAACTTTAGCTGTATTCAATTTTTAGAGAACTCTATGAAAATCTAAAGAACACACATCTTTCCATCATGACGTACTTTTTTAGGCTAAAGAATTTCACTCCTTTTTACTTTCTGAATATGAAGAAATATATCCACTATAAGAGGCAATACAACTAAATGTAACAAAGCAGGTTGCTTGCAGTACTTCATATAGAGAGGAACAGCATGGTTTGATAATGGCAGAAATAGTGGAACTATACTGGAAAACAAGACTCTAGATTCAGCACAACTTTAACGCCTTTAAGACGTCAGTGGAAGGGAATGGGAGTTATTTGGGTTTTTTTTTTTCCCACCTCAATGACATCTCTTCAATAGCAGACAGGTATTTGCCCTCTGTTTTTAGTTTGTATAACATCATACTGTGCTTAAATAACCTACAGGGGGAAATTCAACCTGATGTAGTTCCAGTTCATTCAGGAAAATACAGCTATATTTTCCTTAGCAAGTTACCCTTCAGAGGTGTGATATAACATCTGAAACACAGCATTTTAAGGATCAGAGGAAATGTCACCCATGAGGTACAGTAATGCTCAGAAATACAGAAGCCACAGCTCCTCACAGAGGAACAGAGTTTAAATAAAGATAGAACAAGCTCAACAATGCTGGGTCATAGAAAACTGAGAAAAGTCAAGCAAACATGAATTTGTCATCCTTCACTTGCAGTACTACAAAACACATCCAGTAAACGTCCTTCAAATAACAACTTTAATCCTACTTTTCTAGTCAGTGTACGTATTTTTTTTTTAGACAGGCATAAAAAAAGGCAAGCTTTTGCTCTTGAGCTTTTTTTTTTTTTTTAATGTCTACTCTTATATCCATCTCTACACTTTGGAAGCTCAATTTCAAAATTAAAATTAAATTAAGGAGGAGTCATTAGTCACATTTTCATAAGGATTATGCCATTCCACATAGGTCCTCAAATATAAGCATATAGGCCACTCATAGAAAGTAAAGATGGAAAAAAAATTTAAAAAATAAAAATAACGGAAGGTAACTTAAGGAACATTTGTCATAAAACAACCGTGAAAGCAGGAAATAATGGCTATAAAATGGTCACAGCAAAGGATGTATCTGATAAATGTATCATTGTTTTGCTTCTGTATCATCCAATAATCAATCCTAACTGCTCCAATTGTATCCCTTATTCATAGTAGAGTGTATGGATCTATAGCCTGAAAAACACTGGCAAAAGTCTTATGCTGTTTGAAAGTCCACTTGGTCAGTCTCCTCATATTATTCATGGTAGTCACTTAGGTCAGAAGGTGCTTTTTTGTTGTCTTCCTGTATGACTTGAAAATTTTTAAACAGCAGGACAACAAAAAACAACTGTTGTGTCTTCTAGCTACTTAGAATGTGAAAATCAGATATGCTTCAACTGATTAATATTTTGAAGACTCAGTAAGTTACATGGATTTCAGTTACACCTTGTTACCTGAGGAGAAAGAATATATTGTCTAGTCCTTGAAAAATATTTATTCCTTTTTAGGATTAACCTATAGATAGAAAGTTTATAGATATTACTATTTGGACAAGAGAAGCATGACTAATGTTTATTTTTCCTTTCAGAAATCTTATACTCGGTGGAATCATATTCTCAAGATATTCTGAAGTCTGTGCTGCTCAGTGACACTCTTCACCCTTAAAGATCTTTCTTCTAATTAAGCTTTATATTAAGAATCAAATGCAGACAGGTTTTCCTGCTTTCAGTTATACGAAGTTAGTAATCCAACAGCTATATGCACATTAATTTACTTAAAACTTAATGGAATTTGCCTACCCAGTTTCAATTGATACTTACATTTGCAGAGCTATGCTGAAACTCCATCCACATTCCATATATTCTTGCCTGGTGAAAAAATAGTTGCATATGCATGTGATTGCCTCCTTGGATCTCTTTCAAAGCTTTCTTTAGGAATCTGAATACGCCCTTCTGTGGGAAAAACAAAAAAAGGAATGAAAACTCCTTAAGACCATCCTTCCTCCCAGAAGTTTCTCAGAACTTGATTGAGGGCTCCAGATACAAGGGATCCTAAAAGAGCAGGAAGGATCAAAGTCCCCAGCATCAAAACATTTTGGTTTTACCTTTCACTGTGCCTCCTACTTACTCATTGGTGTAGAAAGAATAAAGCACAGGGAGGGAGGAGAAGCAGCTCTGGGAAAGGTGTTTAAATGGGAATTCCACCGGTGATAGAGCCTGACAGAAAGGTTATCTAAGTTGTGCTATTTTCTGCTTTGATTTCTGCTCGGAAAATACACACCTTTTACTTTCTAATGTCTGCAATCTCAGAGAAATTGCAAATTATCTGGAGCTAGACAAGAATTGCGTGATCTATACATACATGCACACAAACACATTCAGACCTACTTAGAGCATAAATCAGCAAACACTGTGAAAACATACTCTGCCAAATCAATGAGTTACTGCTGTGCAACCAAAGGTAAATTTCACTCACCATGGACAATTCATATCTATTGCATTTGGCAGGATTTTGTCAAAGAGTAATTGAAAAAAATTATTGCATATTATGCATGAATAGTATTGTAAACATCACAGACTCTAATGTGAAAGTTATCTTTAAAATTTTAGCTCTGAACCACAGCATTTTGGGCACAGTGAAAGAAGTGTAAGCATTTGGTGGTGACATGAAAATTTTCATTAGAAAACTAGGTTTATTTTATACTTCTTTTATCTTAGATCAAAGAAGCTTGTGATGTGTCTCATGATTCTAAATAATATTATGTCTGTCCCCAAAGTCTTCACATATCCCAAGGGAATTGGCAACATACATCAATTGCTGTATAGGTGTAAAATATAATAAATGGATCTCAGTGTACCAGCTGTTATAAGTTATAGCTCCTCATGTTTTACTGATTAGTATCAGAGCATCTGTAGTGACTTACAAACAATTCTTAGGGAAGTGCATACATGTTATACCTCTTTATGAGCTAATTATTGAAAAGCCCTTGGAAGATGGGTGCTTCTCAGACCCTACATAGCATAAATAACTATGAAGAGGTCAGATGCAGCATGCTTTAACCTCCTTCCTGGTGCTTGAACTGTAGGTGTCTGTGTTTCTGCATTTGGAAAAAATGAAAAAAACCAAACAACTGTTCATACATTATTATTAATCAGTGAAGAAACTATCCCACATTTTTATGAGCTAAACCTATCCAGTGTACAATTAATTAGATGTGAGGATCAAAGCTGCTTGCTCCTTTTGATGTATTATTTTTATGTTTTTTAAAGTTCTTTTTAGCCAGCAAAGAATAATAGAATGACATATGACATGTGAACATAGATGTTCACACTGAATTAATACAACACATGCAGAGGTTGAAGCTAAAAAAGAAATTTTGTTCTAATTCCTTATGTAATTTACAGAAAATTATGGCAAAGAACACTGTTCAGAAAGATGTACATTTATTTCTACAGACTTAGTTCGTGGGTTAGGATTGTCAAGGCCATTTAAAGGACAAAGGTACTCATCATGAAAATTAAATAGTTGGATATTCATGTAATTTCTGGGTTGGGTTTTTTTTTTATTGGTTGGGGTTTTTTTTTGGGTTTTGGTTTTGGGGGGAAAGGGCGTTTGGGGTTTTTTTGCCAGGGAACTTAAAGCATCATAGCATTATTGCAATTCCATCCTCTTAATATCAGGGAAATGGCACGTTGGTCCAAGTGGTTCTCATTATATGCTTGGAGCATGATTACAGAAAACCCCGTCATGCCGGTTCTCTCTTTGCAGGCCTGGAGGTGTTTCTGGAAGGACAGTGAGACCTGAGACTATCTATCTGACATAAGAACAATCTCTACCTTAATTACTAAAAGCAGAACATAATGGCCATAACGGGTTTATCTAGCCCAGTGTCCTGTGCTGTAGCTGTGGACAACAAAGACACCTAGGAAAGAAGTACATCAGGTAACAACCGCATGGCCAGGTCCAGAGTGTATATGCCAATGGCTTGCACTGGGGCCAGTGACGTTTAACACGAGTTAATGACCTGGATACGCCTCAGGTGAGAAAAGGCTGAGGGCTGGGACTGTTCTGCCTGGAGAAGAGAGGGCTTAGAGGGATCTTATCAATGTGTATAATTATCATATGAGAGGGAAAAAAGATGACAGAGCCTTATTCCTCTCAGTGGTGCCCAGTGACAGGACAAAAGGCAGTGGACACAAATTAAAACACATGAAATTCCCTCTGAATGTAAGAAACACTTTTACTATGAGAATTATCACTGGCACAGGTTGCCCAGAGAGGTCATGGTGTGTCCATCCTTGTAGATATTCAAAGCACAACTGGACGCAGTCCTGGAAAACCAGCTGTAGTTGACCCTGCCTAGACAGGGTAGTTAGTCTAGATGATCTCAAGTCCCATTCAACCTCTCAGAGGCTGTATGTGATACTGTGACAATATGAATGCCTAGGAAAGAATATTAATATAAGGTAAGCACATGGAGATATTTCTCATGAACACTCATCCAACACTTTGTCTTGGGCATTTCTTTCAGGCAGAAGTGGTATTTTGATATTTAACAGAACAGTCATAAATTTCATAGTTTCACATAAAATCATTCTTTCTTTCATTCTTCTACCATTCAACCAATGATTAAATAGTTAACACTGTGGACAGAGTAATTCCAGGCTGTCTGCAGATTCACAAGAACCACTGAATTATTTCAGTGCAATATTCTTAATATTATCCCTTCAATCTGTAAATGTAGCTAGAGAATAATATCACTTACAGATGTGGATAGAGGAGTTCAGGGCAACTCACCATTCACATGAACTATTTAAATGAGGTAAGTGCTTAACTTACTGTGGCACTTCTAGAAACACATATAGGCATTTAACTGCATTTTTTGTCACACAACTTACATTTGGACATCAATTCCTATCTTAGGTAATAGCATGCTAGAAAGTAACACATTGGAAATTGTGCTTGTTTGCTGAGGTAGCCCAATTTAGTTTACTTTTGTGTATTTCCTTTTTAAGTTACATCAAGGCCAAGCTGAACAGAGCCTTGGGTGACACAGTCTAGGGTGAGGGGTCCCTGCCTATGGCAGGGGGTTAGAACTAGATGATCTTAAGGTCCTTTCCAAACCCTAAGCATTCTATGATTATACGATTCTATAAGTAGTATTTGTTATTACCCTAAATTTGTGTCAATTACAATCTAATAAATCTCTTCAAGGTCTTTTACAGTACAGCTGAATTTTATCAATCTGCAAGCTTGAATATTTTTCATGCAAATGTTCTTTCTTATTTCAGGAAAATTTTTACAAACTCTAAAATATTCCACAGCAATTAATATGGAATAAGTCTTGAGTAGCCATACCTTGAGATATGGGTCCTCAGATGGCTGATTAGAGTCACTTTTTGCTCTCTATTCTTTGCTTTTTTTGAATGATGTCACCCATTAAGGCTTAAGCCCCCAGACCAGGAACTGCCTGTATGTTATTACACTGCAATAGCACATTACCTTCCTAAATGATGATCGTATGTTTTTCCAAGGCCTGAGAGTAAAAAACTTGTTTTAAAGCCATTCACTAGGTTCACCCTTACATAGCAGCTTTAAGACTAGGTGCAGTCACCACAGTTTCTACTGTTCAGGATCAGGTATAGCACCAGAAGGTATAGCAACTTGCAGTTTGTTCTTATGTATGTTGACTCATATAAAATGTTAATTATGGTTGTTCTGAATTTATTGACCTATTTTTGATGCTTCAGTATTTCATAACTAGTAATTTATAATAAGGCCCTTAGGTTCTTGAATAACCAATAGCACTTGGTGAGATTTTGGCATCTAAGTAGTTTAAAAATGGGACTTGGGCATGTTAATGAAAGCTCTCCTTTGTGTTTCTCTTCTGCAGGTATGAAATAAATATACCAAAACCTTCTAAACACAAATGGTCATTATAAAAAGAAACACACTGAAGTTGTGAAGTAAACAATGATTACATGATAAAGTAAGATGGTAGTTGCATAGACTCAGCACTGGATTTTGAGATAGAACAATGATATATCACAGTTCTACACTAAAATGACTAATCTTATACTAGAAGGATAGCGTTGCCACACTTTACTTTTCTTCTGCAAAGGACATGAAGCTAAAACTCCAAACAGAGTCCAGTGGTATGTACTGAACTACACTGTTTTTATCTAATCAGCTAATGAATTTAAAAGTTCAGTTCTTAAATCTTGCTGTGTCAGTCAGATAAAGGAAATACCCAAAGTGTGAGCCTCCCTTGCCGAGATAACTTTCTTCCACCTTACATGTTCCTACAGGAGACCTGTAACATGTTCAGAAAGTTGCTTCCTCTGGATTTTGAGAGCAACAAAGTGTATTTCATGGCTGTGGATTTTAAAAAAAACAATATTACAAGAGAGAGTTAAACAAACGTGCTGGAACCAGGCTTCTCAATAAATAAAACGCCTTGTTCATATTGATCATATACAAAAAATATATTTTGTCAAAGCAGATAGAATATATCAATGTGGATGTGATTAAAAGAGCCAAATGAAAACTGCTTACACAGAATGAAGTATCAATTCCTTAACCAAAAGATGTATCCAGATGGACCAGTTAATCCTTACTAATAACTACTTTTCTTGTGGGGCCACTTGAATATCACAGCGATTGCAATGAATCCTTGTCCTTGTTACCTGCATGTCGCCTAGCATGAACAAAAAAATTTGTATCCTAATATCATTTGTAAAGGTTACCTCACTAGCACTCTAATCTTTTCTTCCTCTGAATTAATCTGTCATAAGTCATTTCTACACCTTGACGACAGAAACATGGAGGAAACCACAGAGGAATACTTTTTTAGCACCTTCGGATAGATGATCATTTGCAAATTCTATTTAACATGTTATTCTCACAAATATTCTCATATTGCCATCTGGAAACATATAAAGCAGCACAACAAGTTGAAGATTATTTCAAAGGACAGCCATCCCTTGACATTCTTCAAATAAGTAGCTCAAGGCCATAAATTCTTCAATTATTAAAATATCTAGTAAACATCTTGATTTATTTGGACTCAGTGGCCTGCAGTGTCAGTCTCTCCCATAATGTTTTCAAAATAACTCGTTAAAGTCCTTCTGAGCCAACCACAGAAGTCTCCTTTGTTTACAGTAAACTTGACAACAGTTAGTTTACTGCCAATGATACTTAGTCCTCTCCAGCTGACCAGAACAGTCTGTCTCACTGCTTCTGAATACTCCTTGTCACCAGTTTCTATTTGTCTATTTTGCTTATACACACAAACATTTAAAATCTTGGGAACATGATTTTTTTTATATGTACACAGAATCCAGAAACAATCATCCCTGAAAGCATTAGCAGAAAATCTATGCTCTATTTATAGCAATATTTGATAATAGTAACAATAATACACCTTAAACTTCTGCGTCTTTGTTGGGTAGAAATCATGACATGCCATTGAACTGAAAGGCAATATTAACATATGTTCTGAATTTGCCCAAGAAACCAAGTGCATTTAAATAAAAGGTGAAAAAGGCAAACCTTTAATTTTCTGTAGATTGGGGAGGGGATCAAATAAAGCAAGGGTTTTAATTCCACTGCAAGAGGAAACATGCTTGTGTGTGTCTTTCTACTGTTGTGACTGTTTCAGAATATATACGAACTAGTGAAAGGGTCATCATGGCATTAATACAGTATTAAGCCAAACAAAATGCTTATTTAATAGTAGAATGAAATGTACACATAAATAAACTATGAAAGTCTCACTTACACTAAACCATATTACACAGACAGGCTTGAAGGAATATCTCAAAATCTTAACCAAAGGAAAAAAACCCCCAAACAGTTAAACAAAGATAGCCGTTGGTTAACTGTGTTCCTTTTTAATAACTGTCTAATTCATAACTGGAAATCTGAAACGTGTCATCTTAACAAATAAAGAGTGGAAAACTTTTCCTTGGGGTTGTGTGTGTAATTTTTAATGAATTTACTTTAATCAAAAATCAGTATGGGTTTTTCTGCAGTTTAAGATTATGGTAAACATTTTTTTATCTTGAATTTTGCTAAGGGTCAATTCTACAACAGTTTTTCACACTGGATTTTGCTTATGGAAGCAGTTTTGGTCACTATTAGTTACAGAATTGCTCCTTATGTTTAACCAGGCATTTTTTCAAAAGAGTAATTATTTTCTGTAGTAAGGTGTGAATATTCTGAGAAACTCAAATCCTTGATGCACAGAGCAAACATAGAGGTACAGCAGTACATGATTCACTGTATTGCTATTACCCACTTATCTGCATTTATCTTATTATAAAGTCTCTAGAAGTATCCCTTTTTATCTTCTGAAATTTTGTGTGTATAGCATCTTTTTCTGCAACCTAAACATTCTAACTTCTACACAGAACTAGATTAATTCACAAATTTCTTACAGCCAGTGATGAGCTATTGGAAGGTAACTACATTCAGACTCCACTGAAATGTCTCAGCTTCAAGCCAGTGACCTGGCACTGAACAATCTATTCTCACTCCCCTGAGCATCCATCATCTCAGATAGATAGCCTTTTTACTCTGTAATTACTTATTTCCACTAAACTCTAAAGTACCCTATATGCTTGGTAAGATACAGGCAATTTAACTTTTATATTTGATATTTCATCAAAATGCAGAAAACTCTTTCATAGTCAGAGCTTCTATTCTTCTGTGCAGTGATCTTTGCAATTAGAGCACAATGGTAGTAAGTACAAAAGAAGAAATACACTGTGTGTGAAGAAGCCCTGGAAAAAAAAATAATTGGAAGTGAAGGCAGCAGTGAGTGTTGCCAAATATTTTAAAAAGGACAAAAACTTCAGATACATTTTACAAATACAGTTAACATGACACAATCAACTAGTGCTCTGTTATATCCACTGCAATTTAACGATGTAGTATCTTTTTTCAATGAGCCTACCTGATAAAAACCACCCATTTGCTTCAGAAAGAAGGCCAGAACGAAACAAAATCATGTTAATAGGTACTTTTTACACTTTAGATAGTTGAACATTCCTTGTCATCATACAGACTAAGCACTTAATTTAACAATATATTTGACTATTTAAATCAAGACAAGAAGACTTGTATACTACAATACACAGTTTCACATAACATAGTTTCAGTCTGCTGACCCCAGTAATGAAATAAGGAGATAGCCAGAATATTTCAAGTAGTTGAGTAAAAGACTTATCTCCTGCTAGCTCAAATATAGTTACCTACTGAACATACGAACTTATTCTATTGCTGTGAAAGTAGAAAGTCTTTTCCAGTCTGCATTTCACTTTCTTTTTGCAAAGGATTATGAGAGAGCTATGGTAGTGACTTCATGAGATACAATCATTCAATTGCTTTGATTCTGTGACATACTTCAATTCTGACAAGAAAGTACAGTGATAAATTATTGCATTTATTTTATCTGGTTTTCTTTGGGTCACAAACTTTAAAATACTAGTGTAAAAAAGTTTCTAGCTCAACACCACTTTTCCTTAGGATTGTTTCATTTGAATAGTGTCTTGATAATACCAAATATAAAAAAGGGAGTGATGGGCTTTACAGCAGACAAATGGTTAATAAATAATCTGGAATCACTGCATTTGTGGGAAGAAAGCTTCAAAACCAAGACCTGAAACAGAAAGGCCTCTTATTTATACTTATTTAGTAAGGAAACACTAGATAAGCTATTCTGCTGGTCTTGGGTAGATTTTTAGCAAGAGTTCAAATGAAGGTTCAGTGGAGTGCCCCGTTTCTGAACACTTATGCTGGTAACAGTAACAGGAGAGAAAGCTGAGTAGAAAGAAAACTCAATACATTAAGAGCAGAGAAGGAGTTATCATCAAAGCCAGCCTTCCATTGTGTAGTCAGATTATGATTCCTATTACAGTCATGGGATAGTAAGTGCAGAGAAAAGTTGTGAGACAGCATCAGTAGAAATATCCTTAAAACTTGTCAAAAAGGGAAAGAGCGGAGGGGAAGAGAAGACAGAAAATATGAATAAAATGCCAACAAAGGAAAAGAAGGATTAGGTATGATTTTTCCTCAAAATTTCATTTGATACAGGGCCTTGGAAATGCCAAATGTCAAATTTAAAGCAATGTTTTTCTTCATTGTTAGCTTTTACTAGACTGCTCTTGCTCTTTTCTGTGGGTATTAATCAGTTTTTGCTGGATAGAATACATGTTGAAATACTCTTTATTCCAGTTTTTGGACAGCATTGTGATTTATTCAGAAGAACGGAGTGGGCCTCTTTGGTCTTTGACTCAATAGACTTGAACAATGTTCAATCTAAAGTTCCACCCATAGGTCTGAAAAGTTCCCTCTGTGCAAGATGTATATAGCTGGCATCAAGATGCCAGCTATAAGAGATGGCACCAGCATTTTTTTTACTGGGTACATCTGCTTTCAAGGTACAAATAATTCTAACTACGTTGGCTAGCGGAAAAATGTGCCTGAAACGTACAAAAGTTGATTGGTATGACAGTAAGTTTCAATATATTAACTGAATATCACCTCTGTAGCTCACATAGTACCTTTTCTGAAAGCAAAAACATTTCCTTCTTTTTCTCTCATGCATCATCTGTTGAACTTTACCCAGTCTAGCTCACCAAACTAATTTCTTTTTAATCCTCCCTGTGTAAGTCCTTCATGGCAGATATGTCTACATAGTTCGAACTAAAGCAAGGGTAAGCCTTTCTGAACTTAAAGAAACTGCTTAGGAGTTGAGGCTAGGTGGCTTAGAAGTTTTATTATACAGCTTCAGCTTCTGAGACACTAGCTTTATTAAGATTGTCAATATCAAATAATAATAGTAGAATTTTATTTTAAGGGCAATTCATGTCTGAAGGCATACTCTATAATTTACTGTAGGTAAGCAATGATGTTGCAATTACAAACAGAAAAGGACACTATATTTCTTGTGACTGACATTATATATGCTTATGATGTGAAAAGAGGATGTATTGATATTGATTCTTACTTAGATCTTATTTTGATGTATGCTTTTATTTCACAGACATTGACCTTTATGTGATCCCATTTATGTGAGAGAATTTTTTTCACACATTCAGAGTGATACAATATTGGTCTGAATGAACACTTCCACAGTATTCATTATTTGGCTAATTTACATAGTAATAACCCTATCTGATGTGTCATAACAGTACTAAAGATGGTATAGTGTACTAGAGATAGTATAGAGCTTAGAGCTTAAATATGACATAGATTTATTATGGAGGATAGCATGTTTTACTAATCTTGGATGTTCTGTGAGGCTTTTATTTATTTAATTATTTAAAATAAATAACTTTGGTGGGAAGGAGTAAAGAAGGCAGCAAATCATGTGCTCTATGTTTAGAATGAAAATAAAATACAAGTTTTGCAAGTGCTAAAAGAGTGACAGAAAGAACAGGTTGTCGGATCTTATTCAGTAATACCAAACACATGGGAGAATAGAGAATAGTAGGTAAATTTTATGCTGAATATATATATATATATTAATGATTCTTTTAAGAAATTCTCTTTTGTTAACAAAACTTATTTGCATATACAAGAAAAGAAGCGCTACACCATGACAATGATTGTGATAGAGACCTAGATTGGGTAGAGTGGATAGACCAAGACCCTTCTCTTATACCAAGCTTTCAAAAAAGATACTAAATTATTATCAAATATAGGAAAAGTAGATTTTATTAACTTTTAAGAAGACTTGACTTCATAAGCAGGAATGAAGCTCACAGTGACCAGTTAAGAAAGAAAACAAATAGAAATAGTTCATAAATTACACTTTCGCTGCACACTGCTCCTTTGCAAGAGAGACTCCTGTTTCACTGGATGAATTTCAGCTAGCTGAGTAATATTTTGAGAACTGCCCCCTAGTACTTGTGAAGCTAATTATTTTGCCATCATCCCTGGCAGATAGCTGTGTACCAGCTCTCTGCTCCTTCCAGCAAATTCTTCTTAAAGAAGAGACTCATTTCCTTGCAATGACATCGTGCTTGAACTAGAAAACTAAAAGGAAAGGGAAATTCTTGTCATCCTGAGCACTTTTATTTGTCACGCAGGTATTCAGGAACTTGCAAAATCCAATAGACAATCATTGAACTTGGATTCTTTACATTGATTTAAGTTAGATTTTGACCAATAGTGTAGAGAAGAACACCTTGTAAGCAAACAAAGCAAGGGCTTTTTCACATATATACTCCTTCTGGATCAGGCAAGACAGTTTACAGGTAAGACATGTGGAATAGGAATGTCTAATCATGAAAGTCCTCTCTTCCATTGGATGAAATAATATTTCCAAATACACAGAACTTCAGAAGCTGTATGCATGCAAACAAAGCTTAATCAGATATTATCCCAATAATAGTAAAATGGGATAAAGCCATCAGTAAAACCCATGAATCTTTATCTTAATGAAATTCATCTTGATGAAACCTAATGACTCTGAGGCCTCAGTAAAAGAGGATGTAATTCTTTACATACATAGGAGACTAAACTTTTATGAGCTTTACAGCATGCACAGAAGCACTGGGTTGTCAATTCTTAATTTTTGAAAACCCTAAACTTAGCTGTAGGTCTAGACTAATTGCGGAGGAAGGACTAGGTACAGTATTCCATACTATGCACTAAAACATTGCGTTTTAGTGACAATGGAAAACAGCTTCATTTCTAGCTACCAACTTTTCAAAATTCTGAAGCTATCCAGGGTTTTAATTATCTGGATTTGCAAATCCTAAACCAAACCATAACCTAAGATTAATGCTGGATGAAAAAGAGATACCTCTTAAGGAAACATGAAGGTTATGACATTGTAGATGCTAACTCAACTAAAATCTCTTTGTGACTTTCAGTACACTGAAGTCAATTGAGTTCTAGACTTATATTATATACATATTTTAATGCTACAGATTTATAAGCTGTAGGTCTAAACCTTGTCTTTATAAAAGGACCAGAGACCACAATAAAGGGGCATAATGACTTAGTCCCAGTAGACACCTGTGCCTTACCTTCTTTATGACCTGAAGAACTTCGAAGATATTCGCAGTATTAAATTTCAACATTAATCATCCTAGACTAAATTAAAACTGGCTTACCAATCCACTAGCACTAGGCAAATCCATGTCTTACACAGAGACCAAACATTTCTGATACTTTATGAGTACCACTGTCACTGGGGATCTCTACCTTTCTCTACAGTTCTTCTGTAGATTTAGTGATTCTAGATTTAGGACCAGTTTTAGAACCAAAAGGACCAGTACCTTACTATAAAACAGAACACAGTAACACCAACTATTCTTTTAGTACATTCAGCCCTTTGTAATACTAACACCCTGAGCTCTTAAAACTTTATTTCTGTGAATTCACACCAGCTCTGAGGTTAATGGAACCTGGAAAACTAATTCCAACTACTCAAAACCAAGGAAGTTTAGTGCCCAAGTCTATGTGACCTGACAAGATGCATCTGTGGATATTGAGAGAACTGGTGGATGTAGTCACCAAGCCATTATCTATCATATTTGAGAGGTCACAGCAGTCTGATGATGTTTTTGCTGAGTGGAAAAGGGAAAACGTAATCTCCATGCAGGGGAGCTGGAACTACATGATTTTCAAGGTCCCTTCAACCCCTAACCACTACATGAGTCTATGATGATTTTAAATACTTGCCTACGCAGCTTAAAAAAAAAAAAAGAAAAAGGCTCTTAATTACCATTATAGCCTAGCCCTTTTCTGATCCTGTCAAACACTTTAATTGTTCTTTGATTATTTAAATCTAACTCATATTATAGGCATAAGACTGTGAACTGATGCCTTTATGCTTTGGGCTGAGTAGATTTGAACTCGATAGTGCAGGCAAAGCACTACTAAGAAGGAAGATAGGTACAGATAACATAAGAGCAGACTTACCCTACCTTGCTGAGCCAGACAAAACTAAAATCCCTGCAGATCACCATAACATCATCATTCCAACCTACAGAATATTGACGATAACTGAGATGTCCCATATGACATCCTCGTCTCTAAATTGGAAAGGCATCAATTTGATAGGTGGACCACTTGGTGGATAAAGAACTGGTTGGATGGCCGTAACCAGAGTCGTGGTCAATGGCTCAATATCCTGCTGGAGACCAGTAATGAGTGGTGTCCCTCAGGAGTCAGTGTTGGGATTGGTCTTGTTCAACATCTTTGTCGCTGACATGGACAGTGGGATTGAGTGCGCCCTCAGCAAGTTTGCCGATGACACCA
>JBCJKH010029752.1:0-12360 GCA_039877255.1 Loriculus beryllinus | reverse complement strand
ATCTGGTTTTCCACTGTAGCTTTTATGGAACACATTAGGAATGAAATGCAATCCTCCAAACCCCACAGGATACACCCCATCAAGTTTAGCATTAGTATTACTAATCACATAATTTCTTTTCTTCTATGTGACTACTTCCTGCTTTCTGAGCTCCACACTGTTATGACTAGTATTCATAATACCTCTCAGCATACTTTGCTTTTTGGTTTCTCATAAAAAAGTGATCTTTTTAGTTGGCTTACATCCTTGGATATGTACGTCTTATTCTGTCATCATGATTCTCTTTCACGTAGCTTGAATAGATTAAGTCTTCATGACTACTTCATCGGTCAACCAGAAGGCAAGGACATATTTTGTTGAGATGAAGGCCATAAAACCATGGGATCTTTTATTTCCTTAGAGGTTATGTTGCTGATTTCTTGAAATAAACTCTTCCCTTACTTCACCTATCACCCCTACTATTGAACTCCATCATCTTCTGCCTATTTTTTTAATCCTACTTGAAAAACAGCTTAACATTTTTAACTTGTCAGCTGGGTTAGCTTATTTCAGCTTTTCTCAGGTCCCTGGTTGATGAATGTTGTTAGTGGTTGAAAATCACCTGAAATAAATAAATATTCCTAGCTTCAAAGCTTTCTAATTGCTTTTAGTGTTTCCTGCTCGATGTGAGAAATCATCTAGCTGTCTGTGGTGTACTGTGGGATAGTCTCAGGCACATGCCCAAGATATTTCTTGGGCACTTCTGAGTATCCTTGTTTGAGCTGAATGTCATCTCTCTGAATTTTCCTCTGATGAACTAATAGATTAGTTCTTAAAGGCTGTTCTTATCCAATGTCTTACTTGGTACCAGGTAGTTATTTGGTACTTCCAGATGGGACAATATACTCTAGAGACTCTTAAAATTGGCAGTGAGAACAGACTAGTCTGTATTTTCTCAATTAACTTAGTTGCTTTATCATTGGAAGACTGAAAGATCTGCTGTGATATTGACCCAGCCAATTCACTGAGGAATATGAGGAATATATAGATGCACAGTACATGAATTTTAGTATAATTTCTTCTCCATTTTGGCTACCAGACTGAATCTCATGTAGAGGTAAATAATTTCTCTGTGAAAGGCAGGATACAGATAATACTAGATTTGGTGTTGGTCATAGAAAATAACTCTTCATCTTTGTTGCTACAGCAAAACCACATGTATACACCAAAGCTTATAAACACCACTCTGCAAATTCTGATGGAAACTTTGCTGCTAACTGTCCTATTTATACTTCACAGTGCCTATATCAGCTAGCTTTTATTCATCATCTAAGTGAGTCAAGAACTGTCAGCAAAGTTCAAACACCAGATGAAGATCATATACCTCAGGTGATATGTGAGAAAATCAGTGATACATTCCTGTAATTGCTCATAAATGATCCAAACAGGAGGATTTTACTGGGCCATATATTCAGTTCTTTCCTCTCACAACGTTATACTAAAGTCTACTTTTGGTTTCTGCCTGCTTGCTTCCCTGGCTGCTCTATAGCCTGATTCTGCTACTTGTTTCAGAAGCATTTTGAAATCATTATGGCTTTGTTTTCTGCAAGGCAAGATTTATAGGGAAGGTTATGTCCATTATTAGACCGTTTGGTTCATTTGGAAAAAATGGACATTCTTGTGGGGTCAAAGTTGCACTCATTTTCTGCCTGCTTGGTTTTTCCATTTCTGAGAGCTCTGCTTAGAGAAAAGAGGCCTGCTCATTTTGTCCTTTTCAGTTGTTACATTTCCTCCCAGTGTAACAGAGAGAACACATGTGCTTGTGTTCTCTAGTAGAGACTGGTGCTTTTTGATAGAGACGGTAGTTCTTTGGTGGAGACTGGTGATCTTTGGTGGAGACTGGTGATCTTTGGTGGAGACTCGTGTTCTTTGGTGGAGACTCGCATTCTTTGGTGGAGATTCGTGTTCTTTGGTGGAGAATTGTATTCTTTTGTGGAGATTTGTGCTCTTCTGTGTAGAATTATGTGCTTGTTTTTCCAAAATCCAAAATAAAAATAACAAAAAAAAAAGTTTAGGTCAAACATCTGTATTTTGGCCCTGGTATATGGAAACCTTACTCCCCTCAGGTTTTTTGGAAAAAGTCCTGGACTGATATGATCAGCTTCTTTTCTTAAAGGAAAAATAAAAATCTGCCCTGGCTTTTGTATAAGAGGCAGAAAAAGAATCTATGGAGAATATTAAAATATGTATTTATTTTAAAATGACAGAGACATTCCAAATATTTGCAAATCATTTCTTCTTCTGCTTACTCCACACATAATGGACAAATAATCTGTGTTGAGTAAGAGAGTGTAGGTTGTGAATATTTTTAAGATCCAATGCAGTCCTGAATTCCAGACCTATGCAACTTCTCAGATGTCTAGCAGAGTTTAAGTTTTGACTGAGTCAAATGCTAATATATTTTTGCTTGAAAGCATGACCTATACATAGTGGGCAAAGAGTTCTTGCACTCTTCTAGTAATCTCATTCTGTGCTTTTCTCTCTATGTTTACTTCTCCCTGAAATGACCGTGACCTTCTGCCAGATTTTCTTGAAGGTTATGCTAATCTTTATTGGCAAGAGAAACAGTAGCTGGAGCGAAAAAGTGAAAGAGTGCCACATGAGAATGAACAGTATGCAGAGCGTGAGAAGTTTCTACAATAGCTGGAACTGGAGCAGCTTTGTCAGTGTGCAGTCCTTGAAGCAGTAAGTGGGGATATACACACTGAAATATCCTAGAATGAAATATTCATCAATTTTCTGATACTCCATTTGGGATAAACCCTTTGCTAAGGCAATTGGGTCCACCTCAGGTACATTATCTGAAGTTTTGCACATTTATTCAGCCCCGCATTTGACCCCAAATCTCATTTCTCTTGTATTTAAATTTAAATGTATGTGTACATCTGGCTGCATGAACAGATGGAGAAAGTTCTCCATAGCCCTCTTGCCTAAGAGCTCTGTGTAGAGCCTTTCACATATAAAGACAAATGCGTTCATGGGCAGGGTCAAAATAACTTCTCATAAAACTTTCTGACCTGACATCAAATAATCACAGCTTTAAACATGGCCAAAATTAAGCTACTTCATGTTAGTTTCATGCTGATCAGTATATTTTAAAAGATGGGAGTAGTCTTATGGAGTGGGGGGAAGGGGTTAATGCCACTCTCTTTAAGGAGCTGGAATTGCTGCTGTTTCCTAGTAGATCCCCAGCACTGCAGTTTAAGACACTGCAGGCTCTTGCAACATCTGTAGCGTGGTTCAGGGCCAAAATGCAAACAGTTATGTCACATCTACTTTACAAGACGGAACGTGGTTTAACCAAGTTGAGGGACAAGCATGCTGTAACAAGGACCCACAATATGTTTGTTTTTGTAAAGCAGATGAACCCTAAATTAGTACCAGATGTCAGTACTAGACCTGCTGTATAAGGAACACAGCAGGGAACTAACAATTATTGTGAAGCCACTGTGATGCCATATTTAAGGTTGCATTCTGGTTTACACTTACAGTGAGAACTCAGTCTTTTCCTATTATAGTAATTTTTTTTATTTTTTTTTTTTTTTTTTTTTAGAAAATAGAAGAAACTATTGCTCCTTCCAGTGTTGGTCTATGTGTGTGTCTACTGCAGTATGACATAGTGTCTTGTGCTCTCAAGTCACTTGAGTATTTTTTGCCTTTGGAGTGCCTGAACAGCATATATATGCCCTATTTCTGTTTGTGCTCTCCACTGAGGTCATGAAGAGTGGTGTGAGCTTCTTTTCTCTTGGTTTGCTTCAACTGCCTTTGGCTTCAGATGTAGCTCTGCTCTCATCACAGGCTGCAGTGTTTTTGGCCTTGTGATCATTTTTCTGTCATTTTGCTTGTTAGTTTGTTCATTAGTTACTTAGCAATTTTCTTTGTTTTTCTGGACTTTTTTTGTTGCCAAGAACTTCCCTCTTGGCAAACAGGGAAAAGAGGAGATTTTCAGTTTGAGTTATGCCACGTGGCTTCCAATAGCCTTTTTAGATCTCTGCCTCAGAACAGTTTACTCCAGTATCCTACATAGCTTTTTCAAGAGAAGGTCTTCTCATTTGCATCTCCCATCACATGTTCAGGGCATGTTTGAGGAAGAATCCTTATTGACAGGAAGACAACTGAAAATCCGTGAGGACAACTTCAGACACCAGTGGGACAATTCAGAGGACAAGGACTCCATGCTTGGAGAGTCTTTTTCCCATTAATGTATGAGTAGTTTTGCTTGGGTACAATAGAGTGCATGGGGACTTTAAGGAAGATAAATCCAAAGTCTTCAAATAAATGTCTCTTGTTTCTTCCTTGCTTTTTAACCTCCGTGATTTAGTGGTCCCACAGACTACATCTATAGAAATATACTGTAAAGGATCATGATTTAGAATTTGACTACCATTTTCTTACAATTCACAGTGTTTAGTTGACAGCACAGTCCTTTGCACAGTTTCAATGCATGCCAATTTGTACTCTCCAAAGTAGTACTCAGTTATGGTTGAGGAGATAATAGTGGCCACGGAGTGTTCCTAGAAAACAGTAGAGATAAGACCACCTTGTTTTGGGTAGACATAGAGTGTAGCTATGAGGACAAGTTTGCTCTCAAGAGCATGCTACTTGTTTTAAAGAATAGAAAATGATCCATGTGGTGTTTTATTTGCCAGTCCAGCTGTAGACGTATTGGTCCTGAAGAGGTCCAGATGCATTTTTGTATAAATAACTGAATCCAGGTATATGTCAGTGGGGTTCTGTAATGATATAAAATCATCAGGAACAGCAGAAGACTTTGGTATTGACACACTGAAACAAAAAATGTATCTTCTGAGAACTGTTGATGCAACTATGCAGACCCTTTTGCTTACTTCATGACTGCAGAGACCTCTTGTCATTCAAAGATGGGCATCCACATCCTTTCACCCACTGGCAATTATTCTTCTAGCGACACATAACCATTTCATAAGATCTGAAAAAATCCTTTTAGCTAGAATGACATTCTATTCCTGTCTTCATTCTTCTTACTATAACTGAAGAGATTCTTAGGCTATTATCCCTGTGCACTGTTTAAGTCTTCATTAGCAGTGGGACTCCCATAAATATGATTTAGCTTTCTGGTTTGTGACTCCTCCTTGAAATCACTCTTTGACTGAGGAACAAGTCTTACGAAATTCACAACCACATCATTAAAGATGACTCTTTATGACTCAGAATTGATAAAAGGTGCTTTTTCGCATTTATGATTCTCAGAAGAAAGACACTCATACTCAGTCCTCTGGGCTCACGATCCCCTTTTATACAATCATAGGAATCAGCTAGGTTGGAGAAGACCTTTAAGATTATCAAGTCCAACTGTTACCCCAGGACTACTAAGTCCACCACTAAACCATCACTAAGGGCCTCATCTACACTGGTTTTGAACACTTCCAAGGACAGTGATTCCACCACTTCCCTGGAAAGCATATTCTAATGCCTGACTACCCTTTCAGTGAAGATTTTTTTTCTAATACCCAATATAAGCCTCCCCTTGTGCAGCCTGATGCTGTTTCCTCTTGTTCTATCATTTGTTACTTGGGAGTAGAGTGTTGGGGTGTAGGTTGTGAACACAGCCTTGCAGCCTATTGCCCAGCTTCTTCAGTTCAAATGAAACTGGAGTGGTAGCTTATTTAAAGATAAGTGCCACCAAATTATTTGCAATGTTCTGAATCTACTATCTTCATCTCATGTAGATGAGTCTGCAGTATCTCCTGACACTTAGAGGATTACTTAAAGTGGTCCAAGAAACTTATAAGATGGTTCAGGTTTTTATGATCATAATGGAGGATTAGAAGGTTGTGTTCTGTTTTAAACTCACCCAATCTGTTTTGATTTGATTTTGTAGTTTGGTTTTGGTAGTTTGAGGTTTTTTTATTGTCATGTAGCATGCCTGTGAAAATTTACAGCTCTCTAATATATGAGTAAAACCTGAATAGCCTGAGAAACTTCAAATAATGGGTCAATGAATGTCCAAGTGAACCAAGTCAAAATTTTTCTTCTCTATGTCATGTTTAGAACATGTTTTCATGTTCTCAGGACCCTCTTCCTTACCATTTAAAAAAGTAGAAGACCTGTATGGGATTAAAGTTTGTTATATTTGCTAGGGTTACAGCATATTTTTCTTCTTGTTGATCAACAAAAATTTGTTTTTCAGAAGCAGTTTTATCTGTACGATGGTAAGCTAACAGTAAAAGCATTCTGCTCAACTCCGCTCCTCTGACTCAATTTCTAGAGGCAAGAAGGGGAATCTAAAAAAAAGCCCTAAACCAGTAATGCATTACTTGAGTTGCTTTCTCCTGTATCCTTGGGGATAAAATACAAAATTTGTGTGGTTGGAGAAAAAGGCAATAAAGAAGTCCACAACTTATGTGAGGAAGATATTGTTTATTTAATATCATGATACTCGTCATGTTTAATAGGAGAAAATTTTAAATATATGGAAACAGGCAAAACACTTGCCCTCCTTGTGGGACGGAATATTGATGAATTTCAAGGAAGGCAGCCCTGAATAAGCAGAATTGGCTGTGCTATCAGGCAGATGTGCTTCTGCCTGTGGAACAGACTTGTGTGCTAGCTTTACCTTTCCATGTTTTTCTTTTCTGTTTTGCATTAAATGTGTTACACAAGTAACTGTAACACCCTTACAATGTGGTATTATGGCACATTAAGGGAGCTATGGAAAAAGATACTGTCTCAGAAGGGAAGCAGGTTCACCTTCAACAAAAAGGATGCTAATTTGAAGAACACTGTAGACTTTCAGTGAACTGGGAATCTCTCTCATGTCTAATGTGAAGATAAGAAATCTTTACCAAGATTTGAAGGATCCTGCTCTGAGTGCACATTTTTATAAGAATTCTTTTAACATGCAAAGGAGAGGAAAAGTGTTTGCTTCCTGTTGCAGATAATCATAATCATGCCTTATGTGCCAGAACCCAGCTTGCATTAGAGGTACTGTGTGAGAAGCTTGCCAAATGCTGATTCCATGGAACCCTGGTCATTAGTTTAGGTTAATGGAAGGCTTTCTCAGGACTAGAGAAAAACAGGTCTAACACTAATGCTGGTGAAATATATTGTGTGACTCACCCTAAGCAAATATTTCCCAACCAAGGGATTTGAGAGCAGAGTTTCTGAAGATTCAACTAATTGAAGGAGAGAGTACTCTGAATATAGATCTCTTGGATGATGTTCCAGTTGATAACCATGCAGATGAATGAGATCAGGGAATAGGGGAGAAACAGCCTTGCATGATATTCTCTCTTTGAAAACCCATGGCACAATTGCAGTATACTGTAACATAAAATTAATCCTGGAGCTGTTAAAGGTGTAGAGCTCATGTAACACCTAACAGCTCACTTAAATTTTTACTTGTCTGTGACAGAAAAAAGAGGAAACTCCCAATATAGGTTGCTGTCAGTGTCTCAGATATTTTTTGCTTTAGTTACTGTAAGCTTCTCCTGTCTGGCCCCACAATTCCTCTGTTCTCTCCCTCACATCTGTCCTAAAGTTTTCTGCTGAAGTCATATTTGTTTCCTCCCACACATTACCACTCCATTGATTTCCTGTCACTTGCCGTGTCAAATTCAAGCTGTTCATCTTTACCTACAACACCCTTATTGTGTGCCTCCGCCTATATATCCAGTTTCATTTCCTCTGACTCTCCCTCCCACATCCCTTATCTGGAAATGACCTCAGTTCACAAGATTTGTGGCCCACAATAGAAAAAACAGGAGTGAAACTGCTTTTAATCAAAGCCCTGGTTTCCATAGCAAGTCATACCTGCCTAAAAGAAAGTATAATTTTAGGCCAATATAATCAAACCAAGGCAGCTTTCTTTCAGGGTATTCTTTTTATTGTTGTCTAAGCTTATGATACATACGCCAGTTTGCATTGGTATGTGGAAGCTAAATTGATAAAACCATTTTGAGAGCCAATATGATTGTTAGAGTTTTAAAGAAAATAATTTTTTTTACATGGTATATTTTTGAGATTTCAAAAGAAAAAATAAAAATCCTGACTTTCCATTGAAAGAAAGCTCTTGGTGCATTGTTAGAAATTAAAGACCCACACCAGTAATGTAACAAGAGAGGCATGATAAGATTGATACCTTGTGAAAGAAACTGAAGTCTTGCTCTTGGATGTTTCCTGATTTCTCACACTTGGCCTACTTACTAAGTGTTTATTGGTCTATGATCTGGAGAGAAGCTGCCTCTTCCTCTTTCTTGCTCAGCTCCGCTTCCTAGCTTACCAGCCTGTCTTTTCTATTTTTTCTATTTTTTTTCCCACAGCAAAATCTCATTACATAGAGAACAGCTTTTTCCTCCTGTCTACACTGAAACAGAAAGCTACACCTATCTACACATACATGTGTAACACTTCAAATCCTAGTAGCTTCATGAGCAACTTTATGTACCTAGTCACACCATCTAAAAGTTTGTATGCAGGTGTTAGGTTTAAAACCTGCTGATTCTTTCTTTTTCTCATCAGCAAGAAGATACACATTTGAGAGGGCTTTTCTTCTTTAAAGAACCTAAAGTCAAGCAATGGATGAGTAAGTCTGACACTGGTTTTCTCAGAAAACTTCTGCAAGATGTGTCACAAGGTGGGGTAAGAAGTGTGCTGGCTGCTGTCATGTTACTGATGCTTGCATAGGGGCGAATACAAGTGTACAGGTCTCTTGACATAAAACAGACGAAGGGAGAAGCCAAGAACATAGTGCATATTATACATGTTCGTGCATGTCTGAGTGATGGTTAGGGTGGTTTTTTTCTGAATTTGTTTGCTTTGAGATTTGAAAACAAGTGGCCCTGTCTTTTATTAAAGACTCAACAGTTCAAATTCACCCAGAGTGTAAATGTGATTTGGCTTCCTAGTTCTCCCCACCTGAGCTAGCAATGACTGTTTTTCCAGCACATTTATTCCAGTATCAGCAGAGATAAAGCGAGTTGAGGAAGAAGGGGTGGAGGTTACACTAGAGGCCAAGGGCAGGGAGCTTTCTGTGCAGCCTCTCAAACACATTGATTGTAGTTTGGGATTTTTCAAAGCTGCACATGTAGAGTAATATCTGCCAATAAACACAGCTCAGCGGGTGAGAAATCTGTCTGCCTCTTGCTGAGGATTAGAAGAGAAAACGACACCAAATGAGCAGTTTCTTCACATGTGGGTCATGCCCCTCACTGGGGTACTTGCCCCTGACCTAATCCTGTTCCACTTTGTCTCCCTCGCTCCCTCCCTGTCTTCCTTCCCCTTTTCACTTCTCCACTGCTGCACTACTGGTGGTCTGGTGCATGCTGCACAGATGTTTTCCCCATGCTATTATAAGATTATTTTTCAAGTGGCTTCTTGGAACAGATGTTCCAGTGTGTGCACTCTCCTTCCCTTGGCTGAAAGAGCTCTGTGCAAAGAGCAGATTGCATTGCTGCTCTCCTTTTGATCTAAAGAGCGAGCGCGAGAAAAAAAATAACCCACACAAATGATGCTGGTTTTCGTTTCAGGCTGCTTGGCAATGTTGCACCTGGGTGTGTGTCTCCTGCTTCTTTTCTCCCCCATCACTAGTGCTGCTTGCAGATGTTTTTTTCTGTGCCTTTCTTCTTCAGCCCATTTTTTCCCTCTGTGACCCAATACTTTACTCCCACTGCTTTTAAATTTTCTTTTATCTAACACTCTGGTATTCGTGCTTCAAAACTCATTCTCTACCCATTGCCAGCACCTCATCTTCATCTTCTCCTTCCTTTGGCAACTCCTGGACTGTTAGGATGGATTAGTCTCGTGTGTTTGGGTACAAGGCCTGTCCCCTTTTTTGTCTTCGAGTTCAGATTCATTGCTTAGTTTCTCCTTCACTGCCCCAGTGAATTCAAGTGAATATTGCTGCTTCTATATTTTCATTCTATTTCTCCCATTGGGTCAGGAACATTTTCAAGAGTCAGAGGCTTTGTGATGTCAGAGGAGCATCTTTTTCAAGTGCCACCTAATTTATAGATATAACAAAGGCATAACACGAGATTGTGAAATATATGTTATGTTTTGGGATCCTGTAGCTAGGCTTAGCCCATTGAAGATCATCTTTTGGGATTAAAAAAATTAAAAAAAAATCTTTATTTGGTCACATCCAGTCTTTCAAATCCACAGTATGTCAGCTTCAACTCTTTGTGTTTGCCTCCTTAAAAATTCAGCCTATATGAGTCCAGTCCTTAGGGAGAAAAATAAGTATTGCAAACCTTTCCTGAGCCAATAAGAATTTGGGAGCAGGTTCCTAGCCTACTATTAATCAGCTACAGTTGATTCAGGATGATTTATATCAGTGGAGAATTTGGTTTGGATATGTGTTCAAAAAATCTGCTCATTATTATTCTTGTTTTGATATGGCCAGCACTGTATGTACTATTACTTCTTTTTATAATGTCCTCTTATAGAAAAGTCCTGCAGAATTTATTGGGAATGATAACTTTGCACAAGAATGTATACTATTCTCTAACATGAAAATTATTGCATTCATAGTCTGTCCTAGATTCCTTCAGAAATATTAATGCTCTTTGTTGATTTATAGACTTGCAAAGAAATTTCTCTAGAACTCAAGTGGAGTAAAATTATTAGGTACTGTACCTTCTCTGGGAAGATTTAAGCCACAGTTATAACCTTATGAAACCTTCCCTTCTTGTAAGATTGTTCTTCTATGGCATTGTACTGCAGCATTTATCAGCAGTAAGTAAATAAACAAACAAATAGGGGGATATGTGGTTTGGCAGCATTTCCCATCCACTAAACTACTCCTACCTGTGATCTGAGCAGAAAAAACAGTAACCTACTCTTTTCAGGCAAAAAGTAGTTGAAAATAGGCTGAAAAACAACCATATGTTGTTATCCAGGCCATTTCATCTGACCCAAGCCTAGACCCATACCTCATTTTTTTGCCGCCTTGTTAAAACTCTCTGTTGACAGAGGTGCCATAGGCTTGCTAGCCTATTCCAGTGTTGAATCATTCCTCATGTCTATATAGTGTTTCAAGAGCTGAATGACATTCGTAGTCACCATTTTACATGCAGCTGCTGCAGGCTTTCTTCAAAAATTCAAAGCGATGGTAGGAATATCTTGTCTACCTCTGTTGGGCTCCTTTAAGCCTCCTATTTATGTATAACCTGTCATCTTAAATCCTGGGGCAGCAGGCAGGGTTTGCTTTGGATTGGTTTTGTTCATTTAGATTAAATAATAGAGAGGAAAGCTTAAGATATCTTTGTTTAATTTTTTTACTAATAACGATTGATATAATTATGTAAAATAAAAATCTGGGATTTTTCTTAGCTGTTGCCTGACTTTCAGCAGACCTAAAAATAAAACCTGTGGAATTATTATTTTTCAACTATGAAAAAGATTCAGTGTCAGTGACAGTAATCGTTAGCTAACAGTTTTCTGTGAGGATGGCATTTTAGCTGTCTTTCTGTTTATCATTCTTCAGAAGATTTTGGAGTGCTGAAGAAGGGTCTTTATGCAGAGCCTGCTGTTTAAACAGTTCCTTCATAGAAGACGGAATCACAGGTGGTGCTGATAAAGGTGTGCCTCCACATCAGATATCACCCTTGCTTCAGAGTGTGTGGAGAGATTTGCCTTATAACACTTGACACAAATTTGCCTGTGTTGGATATAAAAATGTTAAGAACCAAGATTCCACTTGCAGCAGACCTGTGCAAAGGTATGAAGCCATGAACAGCCAGGATCAGAAGTCTCACAGCCCCTGCAGAGCTGCTTGGAGATTTGCTACCACTTTTTAATGATAATTCAGAAAAAGTAATAATCTAACCTGTAGTGAATGGCATTTATCTGAATTTGAATTAATTGTCAGGTTTTTCAGGACTTTATTCTGTCTGTTCAGTTTAGTTTTAATACATAGATTGTCAAATTTTTACTGCATATTTCTATATATCTCACTTTCGGAGTCCATTTAAGGATAAATCATGTTTCTATGCCTCTAAATGTGACCACCTCAAAATTTCCTGTGAGAAGCAGTGGTAACAGAGCTAGGGCAAAAGAAATCATTAGAAGGTGGCTTTCCAAGTGCATTCAGCTAATGAATGGCAAGACAGAAAAATGGTAGCTTTTGGTTGCAAAAATGAGCAGCATGGATCTCAAATGACTGAAAATTAACACTTCAAGAAAGCTTTTGAGGGGTAAGATACTCTTTCATCATCCTAATATTTAGCAGCATGGGAAAGCAACAACAAAGTTAAGAGTCAAGAAAATATTATTATTCACAATATACTGCTTTCAGTAACTTGAACTAATTGTGTGTACTGATTAACAGTTATACTTGATCAG
>JBCJKH010029751.1:0-44014 GCA_039877255.1 Loriculus beryllinus | reverse complement strand
AAAAAAAAAAAAAAAAAAAAAAAAAAAAAAAAAAAAAAAAAAAAAAAAAAAAAAAAAAAAAAAAAAACAAACCAAAAGAAGCTAACAGCACAGCTTCAATCTTAACAGGATCTCTAGTAATGCAACATTACTAAATGTTGCATTACAATTACAAATGCAACATTACTAAATGGTGTAGTGTGAGGCGTCCCTGCCCATGGCAGGGGGGTTAGAAATAGATGATCTTAAAATTCTTTCCAACCCCAACTATTCTGATTCTATGATAATGAGGGCAGCTGCTCACTAGAAAAATGGCTTTCATTTATTCACTCATTTCATCTTGGACACCTAATGTGATTGACAAATGTGTCTATTCAGGTTTTTCACTTGTTCTGACATCCTAGTGCTGGCAGAACTGCATAGAATTTCTTGAGAAAATCAGACTCTGTTGCCACAAATCAACAGGTGCAAACTTATGAATGTTGTTCGCACCAAGCACTTCAGAAATGATCTTAAGAGAATAATTATGCAAGAAGTGATGATTTGTCTTTCTAACAGAGAGCCAGCAGCCAAGTCATGGATAGTTTGCAGTGGGTTGCTGAGATCTGACTGACTGCCCAAAGACAGTGATGGTGCATGAAAATTCTGCTGCACTGCCTCTGATACTCAGACTGGAATATAACGTTTTATTTACTCACTGACTGAGCTGATGAGATGCCTTAACGCTTAGACTATGTAGCACCTTGCTTACCAGTACATAAATTAGTAATTTAGGGTAGCTTTGTTAGATAGTCAATTAGTCAGTCCTTCCTTCCTGGCCCCTGGCAATAATCCTGATGATGTCTCAAACCTATGGACTGGTAATCCATGGAGTGCAAGTGCATAAGGCAATATATTAAATCTGGGTAGGCAACAGTAAAACTCTAACCACATAATTCAAATTCTATTTTGCCAAGATTTCTTCTTCCAAAATAAGTTCAACTCATCAATCATGCCTTTTTCTTTAACCAGGATTTTCAGGGGCCCCTCTGCTCCCTACAGGATTATATTTCACAGGCCATCTGTAGAAAATCAACGAAAACCCTTACGCTTCCTCTGTCCTAGTCTTCTTCTTGCAGGATAACACAGCCACAGGTCACAGCTGAAAACTCCTGAAACAACCTTTCTGTTTTCTGATTCTTTTCAGCTCACTCAGGCTGTTGCTGACATTTATGACCAGCTCTTCGTGCTGATGTTTGACTATCCTCAGCAGTAGCTGCACTCTAAAACACAAGCAGGTTGACTAGACAAGCAGCTGAAGTGATACTTCTATTGACTTTCTTATAACAGGTTTTACTCTTAGACACTGTACTCTCCCAGCATGAAAAATCCTAAGAATGAGTCTGACAGAAAACCTAAACTAACCTTATGGAAAACACAGAGCTAACAATAAAGGAGCTATTATTGAGCTGTGTAACTCATGAGAGAACCTTTCTGATTTTGGTTATTACTACAATAATTATTTTCCATGCCTGATCTAGAAATTATCAATATCACCCTGTCATTGCTCTCCTACATTGTATTTCTGCTTCCCTTGATTTTCACAGGAAGTATCTCATCTGCACACCAGACTGACCTGATGGCAGGAAATTTCTGTTCTCACAACAGTGGGAGCACTTAGACAAAGTCTATGAGTTTGAAAGACATAGCCATTGCAAATGATGCTATCAAAATAGGTAAAGCCAGAAATGACAAAAACCATTCAAACCAGAAGAGAGAATGAAAGCGTCTGAGTTTGTGTTTACATAACAGCATTAGTTTTCTAGGAAGTACATGAGGGAGGGAAAAAGAAATAAATGATTTTAACCAGAGCACCAGAGCAGTTGGCACACATTGTTGAGGATAAGATTGAACCCTTCATCTGGGCCTGTCAAAGACATAGATATACAGTGTGATGCATATGGTTTCCTTCAGGAAAAAGTCCTAAAAGAAAAATTTTTGCTGGAAGGAATGAGAAAAAAAAAATCATTGTTTTGAGTAGCAGAGAATTTCCTGTACCACATGGAAATGGTCCAGCAAAGCATGGAAAAAATTTGTAAATGCAGACATAGAAGGAATCAATATACCACTGTAAAGCTAGAAGTCAGGTGTCTGTCTAGTTGCTTGCTTGAATTAAGTCTAGTGTGCCATACTTCTTTCAAGATTAAGCCAAAAGATGAATGAACAAAGAAAAATATAAGCTTCAAAAATACTTGTAAACATGTTAAGATTTTTGTGAAGCATATATATATAGATATCCTATGTAAACAATATAAAAGGACTATTGTTGGGCTAAGCAGTTTATATCAAGCATATTAGGCATCTTACCCTTATTCACTTTGCTATCAAAGAAATTGTTTAATTTTAAATCATAATGTTTAAGTAATAATTTATTCTAATTAGTTTAAGCAATGGAATATATTTATACTTTAACAGCAATTTCTTTATTAGCATATTTTCATTAATTAAAAAAAAAGAATCATTTAGAAGCACAGTATCAGGTGAATTATGCTAAGAGAGGTTTTGTCTATGAAGAACAGTTTACCCATTTTTCCCATATATAGTACTGGGCACCAGCCCCAAAGCTTTGTTGTCTGTACTATGGAAACCAAAGGGCTGCAATACCCTTTAGTTAGATCCTTTGCTTTGGATCTGTTAATACAACGGCATCTGCTGCTTCCAGATTCCTCCAGCTATGACTGATCGAGGGCAGCTTTAAATTGTAAATGGTGTACAGTCCCAAAAGTAACACATTACTTAGGGGAATTGTCCTGCTTGCAAAAAGCCAGTGCCCTGTGGGACTGTGGGTGGTTGCTTACATCTTTGTCCTAACTGAGCATTCTGCATAGTGTTGGTCGATTCAGAGCTAGGCCAGGTAGCAAGACCCAAATTCTGGATGTCATGGTTTCTGAAGTGGGATTTTCATCCACTTACCCCTTTAAAAATACGAAGTAATTTATATTACTGAGGTGCTGGAGCACATCCAAAAAAGAGCAGTGAAGCTGGTGAAGGGTCTAAAGAACAAGTCTTACAAAGAGTGGCTGAAGGAACTGGGGAAAATGAGGGTCAGGGGGGGACCTCATAGCTCTGTACAGCTACCTGAAAAGAGGTTGCAATGAGGTGCGTGTTGGTCTCTTTTCCCAAGTAACAAGTGATAGGATGAGAGGAAATGGCTTCAAGTTGTGCCAGGGAAGGTTTTGGCTGAATATTAGGAAAACTGTCTTCACCAAAAGGATTGTGAATCACTGGAACAGGATGCCAGGGAAGTTGTTGAGTCACCGGCTTTGAAGGTATTTAAAAGACTTATAGTTGTAGAGTTTAGGGATGTGGTTTAGTAGTAGATTTGGCAGTGACATTTTGCCATCAGGTGTTCAGCCTCAGGCTAGCTCTTTCCCAGAGAATAAGAGTGAAACAAGAACAGGCCAAATCAGAGAACGATGGAAGATTCCACAACTAGTGCCTACCTGGA
This sequence comes from Loriculus beryllinus, assembly GCA_039877255.1. NCBI lineage: Eukaryota > Metazoa > Chordata > Aves > Psittaciformes > Psittacidae > Loriculus > Loriculus beryllinus. The sequence continues at coordinate 40,548 of JBCJKH010029751.1, read as the reverse complement.
AAGAGCCAGAAGCATATGAGACTTCCAACTTCTATTTTTAGCTCTAAAATACCTGATTAAATCATATCATATGCCCAGTTAAGACCTCATTTATCGCATGGTAGATGCTTACCTTTTGTCTTGAAAATAAAGATTATACAATTGCAAGCAAAAATAAACTACAAAAACATCCTTAAACACATTTATTGCAATTGCATTCGCAAACCAGGTAATTTTCTTAAGAAGTATCTGGACACCTAATTAGTACTTGTAAACATATTCTTACCATTTTCATAATCATTTCAAGTACATACATAAGAGGCACATAAGTCAAAGTGCTCTTTTCCAGGGCATTCTTTAGTGCCAATTACAAGACTTCTGATTGTAAAGGAATACAGCCCAGAGTTCTATACATATGGAGCAGAAAATAAAATTATCTCCTTGCTAGCATAGTAGTGCTTGTATTTACTTTGTAATCTGGCTCTAGCACTCCTGTTCAGTGCAAAAATACTCATTTGGTTTAAAGACAAAACCTTTTAATTATTTCTATTTCAGCCAAAAAAATAATTAGAAGATCCACAATGAGCTGGATCTAAATCAAGTGTCAATAAAAGGGATCCTGTTCTCTCTCTTTAGATTTCCCTTCCTCTCTCCAGACACTGACGTGTCAGCTAGAGCCTGGAAAAACTTTAATTAGTTTCCATACTTTCTAAAGGAGGCATAGATGACAATAACAAAACTTTAAAATTATTTCCCTTCGCTTACTGTTCATAGTCGTTGTTTTAGCAGATGTTCATTGATCTGTTTATTTATAAATACATGCTTCATTCGCTGTTTATTTGCTTTTGACACAGGTTTGTTTATATTTGTATTCCATTGTGCAATGAAAGAAAATGTGCAGAAGCAATGGAGGAGACATCTTTGCTGTGGCAGATTCCGGCTGGCAGACAATTCAGGTAAAAGCAATTCATAGCTCCCCTCCTTAGGTGCTGCAGAAGTCTATAAAAGTCCAGGTGAACAGCTTGCTATGTTATTTTTAATATAACAGAATGTAAGTCAGAGATGTGGAAATATAGATTCATCATAGCCTGTCATTTCACTTCAATACTAACAATTGCCAAGGGACTTTTCATATACCACTTCATAAAAATGCTCAAGCCTTCTCTGTCAGTTTTCCACTGAAGCAGCTGGTGAAATTTGTGCTATAAGCATGGTTTCAAAAGAGCCTTTTGGACCTGGAAAAAAAACCAAAACAAAACAAAACCAAACCGAAGTTCCAGAGATTCAAACTCTGTCATTCAAAAGCCAATCTTGCCACTAGTCTCCTACATTACAGTATGTTCGCTGAATTGTGTGGACTGTGAGGTTGATCTAGGAGCAATTATTAAAAAGCAGGTAGAAATACTCTGACTTCTTTGGTTTTATATTTGCCTGTTCAAACTCTTCTGTACTTCACCATATAATTCAGAGAGACCACTGAAGAGTCAAAACCATAGAAAATTCCTTTAACAGAACCCTAATGAGGTTCCAGGATTGAAGTTCATCTTCATCTGCAACTCTCAGAGGGCAAGGAGAGCAGTTGGTTTGGGTACTTTGAAGTACACCACTCGGGACACTGCATTTATAGTCTTTTGTACCTTTGGCAGTCTCAAATGGCATTAGACTCCTGTGTTTAGGAACTGGATCTTGTTTTCTGGTCTAATGGAACTATATGATTTTTTGCTCATATGGTTCTTGCTCAATGACCAGGATTAAAATCTACAGTTGATGTAAGGTGGCATAAGCTCATTGCCTAGTAAGGTGAGCTGGTATATCCTAAGTAATAACAGTGCTCCAAATATCCTTGTGTCCTTTCTTGGCATCCAAGGTTTGTTTCAAGTTTTTAAGTAACCTTTTTGCCATGACGACTTCTGCTTTGTTTTGCTCTGTTTTGTTTAGAGAATGCATTGTCATTGTACACTGTAAAACATTTATGCTTTCACTTTGTAGTAAGAAAATCTGATTCATGCTTTTAAAGAGTTAATACAAATCAGGAAAAGCATATTCTTTCTGATCAGGCATCCAGATTGTTTCATCTGTTCAGTTTCCATGTGGTTCATGCTGAAACTCCTGAACTGGAAAACACAGATGGATTACATTATTTCCAGATTTTTATGCTGCTGTTGCTGGTATGATAGAGCTGAAAACCTGAAGGGTTTGAGTACTTCAGTGGTATAGTTAATGTGCGGCCATTATGCCTAGCAGTAACCAGTCCAACCCCATCAGCTGGTTTTATTCTGCGTGAACCTGACATAGTTTTCAGTCAGAATGGTGAAACACAGCCAAATGTGAATTTGTATACCTATCCCGTTGAAGTATACTTCAGGGCATGCTATGGTAAGGCAAAGAAACAAACAAGCTAAAGCCTTGCAACACTGCCACAGCTAGATCAGAGAAATAGTAACCTATGCCCTACAGCAGTGATTTAAGATAAAATATTTGTCTTGATTTGTATTTCTTAAGCATAAAAGAGGCTACCTAATAGGAAAAGGACAGGCTGTGTGTAAGAAGCAACATTAGGAAATGTACCTGATACTTGAAATGTTCACAATTGAATAAATCAGGCATTTAATACCTATGGTAATTCTTTATGCAAAAATTTTCAATCATTTTTTAGATTGGAGCAAAACAGCCACCAATATTATAAAGAAGAGTTCTGATAATCTTGGGAAATCCCTATCCTCTAGTTCCATTGGCTCCAATTCAACCTACTTAACATCCAAATCAAAATCTACAACGAATACATATTGCAAACGAAACAGCCATACAGGTGAGTTCTTGCCTCTGTGAATATGCAGTTTCATGTTAAAGGCAAAATAGGGATTTCTACTCAAAGGTTAATGTGAGAAAATTTCATCCATTTGTATAGGTTTGGTATTCTTAAGATATATGTTACTGTTTAATAAGAATCTTAGTATTATTTTCTCAGTACCAGATATTCAGTGCATCCATTAGCATGAGGGGCTATGCATCAAGTGCTTTAAGAGTGTACGTCTTTCTTGAGAATTGAGATTGTGCATGAAGAACATTTGCTTTGAATACAGTAAAAATGACCAGTATCTTAGAAATACGCCAGTGTACCTGAGCTTGATTTCAGGACTACTGTTTGCAGCCGTGCTGGAGCACACATCTGGGTGTCACCAGGGTACCCGTCCTTGCTGCCATCTCAAATTTGATGGGCCACACACACAACTGCCCTAAGCAAGCTGTCTTCAGTATTCTCTCCTATGAAGGCACACTTCTGTCAGCAGTCTTCTACAGACAGCATCTATAATATTCACTGATCACAATGATGCTCATAATTTAATAGTAGAGGAGGAGAGCATTAGGCACTGCAGAGCAACCTCTCTTCTGCAGACAGAGAATTCCCATTTGTACTCGTGGCAGATAAACATTTAGACCCTTAGTGTTGGGATTAATGATAAAAATGTGTTTGAAATTTTTGCTGGACTTAGGGCTTTTTATCAGTCTGACAATTAAAGAGACTTAATGATGGAGCTTTTCAAATGCATTTTTAAAGCAAAACAATAAAACATTTCCAGATAAGGAGTAGGTTAAAAGAAACTTGCATTTAGGAACAAGCTCGTGCTTTCTTCAAAAGTGGTGAGCTTAATCCCATAGACAAGTTATTTCCTAAAAGGGACTGCCATTGGTAATGTAATCATAGTCTGTAATGTGATGGTTTATTGGACATTAAGGGAATACCAGTTTCCTCTCTACTTTTAAGATTCTAATACATTTTGCTTTGACCTCTGAAAATATACATTTTATTGTGATAATCCCAAGGAATTTTTGATAAGGTTAGGTTTTTATATGACGACTATCTTCTCAGATGTTAAAGTAATAGAAAATAACATTCAGATTCTGATTTTTAGTACAGCTAAAATTGTTTGATGTCTTAGCTAAATTGCAAATAAATAATATAATAGCTACATGTCTTGGCAACTCTTGTTAATATGGTTATAATGTGCTGTCTGGAATTGACACAAGCATTCATGTGTTTGTGGTATAGATAATGTCTTCTAAAGCCCTTTCCTCATCAGTGGTGGAGCATTACAGGTAAAGTGAGAATTGCTTTTGTTGAATGCATGGGTCAAACAGCAGGGTGGAGGGATGTTTCTTGCATGATGACCTCATTGACACAAAGGACTTTGCTAATCAGAAGCCCTGCTTGTTTCTGACTATTATATCTTGCACCATCGATGCTGAATCAAAGGATAGGTGAGCTTCAGAGTCTGGGTGTCTGCACTCTGCATGGGGCATAAAGAATTTGGAAGATACCTTTTTAGAAAATAGACCATGTCCTGACATTATTGCTGTGTACAGTAATCTGTGGAAAAGAGATTGAGTTGAAACACCCATACACAAAGTATACAATAAAAAGCAAAAACAATCTGATTGAGTACTAGAAAATATTTTCATTTTCTTTTTAAGTTATTACAGGAATTTGAGGATACTGTATTTCTATTTAGTCTATGGCCATTACGGAATTAGTCTTCTAGCTATGGCTTTTCATATCTAGTCACACACAAAATAACTCTGAATGGCAAGCTGTATATACCTGAAAGCCATGCTGTGAACTGCTGGTTGAATGCAGAATGCACCGACTGGAACACGAATATTGGGTGGACCCCACTGGGTAAAGGAAAAAATCACTTCAGCATCTTGTGGGCCAGTTGTCTAGGGGTCTGATACAAACTTGTAGATAGTACCATATATGACACTTCTGTGAATTAGAAGTTAAGATTATTTCTGCAGAGAGTTTGGTGGTACAACTAGCAATTACTTCAGTAATACAGGAATTTAACCCTGTACTTAAATGCAAAGCCCATTGAGCTGAAAAAAAAAAATAAGAGCCTCCCAGTGGTTTCAAAGGCCTTATGTAATTCCTGTGCATGCAAATTTCATGAGGAAATAGCTGGTATTTAACAATGTAATGATGCCTTGTGAAAAAACGTGTACATATTTACAAGGAATTTCAAAAACTTTCCCTAAAAACTGAGAACTAACTTTATGATAATATTAAGTATGTAGAAAAACTTCAAAATGTAGTAGCATTGGCTAGTAAATTCATACATTTGAAAGGCGCACAGTACTCTGCAGGTTGCTGTTGGACATGGAATTACTTGCTGCAATTCATGGATATCATTGCGTGCTTTGAAAAAAAATCATCCTGATATGCCTGAACATGCCTGTTTCTTTTGTCATGAGTAAAACTGTGTTGATTTCTCGCTCTGCAATCCATTTCTCCTTTGCAACACTTTTCATGGCTTGATATCATGGCTTCTGCAGGGGTGGGTTACTTTTCCATTTACTTTGAGTTAATTTATTTCTCTAAGATTTTTTTGTATGAAATCATAGTTTAAGTAATAGGCTAAATTCTTGAATTATCCTTTAGCAAGAAATTTTTGAAGGTGATTTCACTAGTCTTGTAAACAGCCATCAAAACTGTCACTTGCAGAAAACATTGCTTCACAGGATACTCCATCTTACTGTTGGCTTTCAATGGTGCAAAATTTGCCTGGGTTAAGAAAATTAATTCCAGCTTTATTCACTGCGGTGGAAGAGATATGAAAGCTCATTGGCACTTTGTACTTGAGAAAATGAGATACGAGCTCTCTCGTCTCATTGCTCACTGCATGAGCTCTACCTACTGACCGTTCTCAGAACAGCAATACCGTTAGCCGCTGAAGCACTTCGCCAGCCGGGCTGGGGAATGCCATGCTCCTCTTTCTCTTCAGCTTCACCCGTGGCTGATAGCACCTGATATGTGAGGGGGTGACAGTTATCTGCATCTTTTTCTCCCCACAGTTGTTCAGTACCCTCTATATTACGAAAAAAATAAAGGGATGCTAGGCAAGTCAAAGTTTAGGCCAGTTTCAGTCTGGCTGGCTGCTTTAAGATGAAAGTAATTTTCTGCTATATTTTGCACAGAGTACATTATTTCTGTGCTACCCTAAAACCTCAGCTACTGAAATAATTAAATCCTTTTATTGTCATTTTCCCCTACTTTATTGTGTGGAGATGTTATTAACCAGATGTTAAGGAGGTAACCCCCTATTCCAGTGCTAAACACATCAAAATGTTTTTAATTTGTAAGATTCAAAGCATCAACAGAAAATAAATGTATTTAGATAATGCCAGTAGTGGCAAATGAAGGCATAACTATGTGGGAGTGACACTGTTAGACCTGTTAAACTATGAGTTTGCTTAAGAAGCCCTAACTTCTTATTGTTGCTTTTTCCCCTTTCTAGAGAATGTTTATCTTGACAAGCCATCTTCAAAATTTGCCCAAGAGAATGGAGAACAGACATCAATTATCCCTGTCCACCAGGTTATTGACAAGGTCAAGGGATACTGTAATCCTCACTCCGACAACTTCTATAAAAACATCATCATGTCCGACACATTTAGTCACAGCACAAAGTTCTAGCTGGGCTTCTGAATTTTTTAAACTGAAGGAAGACAGAAAGTCTTTTTTGAACTGACAGTACTGGATCTCATAAAATGTGACCCGTTTAGTTATTTTTTTCCCAGTTCATAATATTCTCCTGTTAACAGCTCCCTCTCAAGGACTGATTTCCCTACCTTTTTACTGTTGTGGAAAAAGGCAATTTTTCCACTATGGTATTGAGCTGTTTTTAAATGTGCACCAGCCAACATTATGCCTGGACAGCTAATTGTAATCCTGTGTAAATATTTTTTTAAGACTGAAGAGCCACAAGCCTATCTCTAAATTATATAGTCCAGACAGAAGCGAGTCTTAACTCCTGGAGAAAATAACAGACATGACATGCAGTACAGGAAAGCTCTTATTAAACAGTTTACTGATGGTCTTTTTCTGTTGAAAAATACGTATTTTTCCCTATGACACTTGTTAGATTCTTGCTTCTTGACTGTCTCATGCTGTCTATTCTTTATTCCTAAGTGAAAAACCCTACCACCAGTGTTAAAGGGTTATTTTAAAACATTTTTCACTAAATAGGCCTAATCATGCAAATGTTGCTCACCAGAAGAGTATGTGCTGTAAATTCAGGCTATTTTATATCCATGTACAAAGAAACACACTTATTACATAAATGTTCTGGCTGAGAAGGGCATGGAGGTCATTAGTAACTTTTGCAGATTTTAAGCCCACTGATATATGTGGAAACACAGTTGTATGTATCATTTGCATCTGTGCACAACAAGCACACAGGTAAATCCAAAGTTTACACAAAATCATGTTTCAGCATTTATTGATTGGTATGTATAAAATAGCACATCTCCAGTCAATTCTATGTTTAATATTCTTTTTCACTAAACAAAATAGGAGACATGCGGCTATATGTAGATGTGTAAATACGTATGTAGGACTCTCTCCCCACATTTTTATAATGCACACAGCAAGTATGACAGGAAACCACAATGTGTACAACAATCTAAGAAAAATGAACGGTGCTAAAACTTAAGTATTTAAATGCAAGATGAATACTTTGTAAACCCATGGGTTTATTTGTCAGTCCCTGTACTTCAGATTGCTATATGTATAGACACCTCCATCAGATGGCATTGCAACATTAGAATAACCTGGATATGTTTACCAGTAATAAATAAATAACATCTTTCCGGGCACATGATGTTACCAGTATCAGTATTCCTCTCCTGCCCCTCTGTTGGTTGACTTGATTGAGGTTGTTGAGGCACAGAGCTTAAACAGCACTTAGGCAATATTTGGGAATTTCACATAGCTATACTGTGTGCACAGCGACGTTGAGTTGTATGTGTGCAGAGAACAGACAAGAATATAAAATGCTTACTTGTTCTAATCTCTGTAAATGTGTGACACATTAGCATGTGGCCATGACTGTCAGAAGTGCATCTCTCCTCATGAAGCATGTCTTGCCCCATGACAGGTTTTATAACAATTGTAACTGCACATGTTTCAGAAGGAATAGGCCTAAACAGCAAAGGTATTTTTAAATACTGTTTTCAGAGGAGAATATTTCCTCATGGAAATTTTCATTTCTGAAAAAGCTTTTCTTTTTTTTAACCAAAATATTTTTAGCCAGGTATTTATTTATAGGATTCAGAAGGGACCAGAAAGTTGTGCTGAGATTTTTCAGTTGCCAAGCAGGTGGATGTTCAGTGATTAGGGATGTGGATTTGTGCCTCTCCTTGCTCTTTGCGTGAGATCACTTAATGCTGTGATCATGTGCAGAGATCATTTAATGCTGTGACCGCACAAATGGTGTATTTTCCCTGGCTGCAAACCCCTGGTGGGAGGAGGATGCCCTGATGGTATTCTGTCCAGAAAGACCGCAGTCACTACATGGACCATAATGACCTCAGTCTCATAACTACAAATACTTACATGGTGGTATGAATGAAAGTCAACCTGATTGATTAACTTAAAATCTAATTATTAACAGAGATGAGAGTTGTCAGTTCATCTTTAGTAAGGGAAATGATTTAGGGAAAGATTATGTACAAGCATTTACCGAACTTATAATTATCATCCCACTTGCTTACCTACTGTAGATAATAGTGTTCACATAGCAGCTTACTGTGAGATTTCTATCTAATTAAGGTGTTCAGAAGTGAAAAGAAGGGTAACCAAACATTTCTGAAAAAAATGAGGAATCAATAAAATGTAACAGATTAGTAAAATATAAATAAAAAGCAAACACCATATTCTGACTGAAGCTGAGCTGTAACCTATTAGTTTAATGTATAGCTACCTATATTTTTGCTGAATTAAGATTTTTTCTTTTTTTTTTTTTACTACCATGTAGTAATCTTAAACTGTGTCAGTTAGATGCTCTTGAATGCTCTCAGTTCTACAATGTAATATTCTACTTCGTAGTTGACATGCTGTAACCTCCCCTGTATATATTTATTTATTTGTGAGGTTAAATATGTCAAATATATTTAGCTCTATAATGACTGTTCTTGTATGTTAAAACTGAGCTTCTGCTTCGTCACAGAAGAAGAGAGAAAGAATAATTTCTTATATATGTTTTTTCCAAACACCTTGTGAAACAATTTACTGTAGTTCTATCTTTTATAAGCGTGAGGAAACGTGTCAGTGTAATTTGTAATACTAGTCAGTGGAATATAGTGTAATAGGTTTGAAGACGGACTAAAGTGGAAAGAAATATTTTCAAGTAAACATTCTTGATGTTAGTGTTCCAAGTAATTAAAGTCTTTTAATAGTGAATGGTTGATTTTTTTTTTTTTTTCCCTTTTTTGTGTTTAATGGCAAAAATCATTCAGTGGAATTCTGGAAAATAATCTTGTGTTTATTAAGTATGTGAGACAGGTACATGCCTAGCCAAAATGTTGGAAATAAATGTGCAAGACTTACTCCATCTCATCAGAGGAATGCATTTTGCAGAATATGATTTTTCCTTTTATGATTTACTCAGTGCCACATCCAGTGAAGGATCTGAAAGTTATGCAAGTTCATTTATTTATGGCAACAGCCGTGTCATAGAAATGAAACAAAAATCAAGGCAACAGACAATATACTGGAATAATCTTTCAGAGGTAACACAAATGAATAATCTAAGATTCTGGAGTTATTTCTGTTCATGTGTTTCTTTTCAGCTGACTGTAGTCTCTCATTATCAGTAACTTGATTCAACTTGTAATCATACTTTGACTGACCACTGCTGAAATATTATTGTCAGCTAATCACTTGATTAATGCACACTAATGTATAAACATTAAATTTAACACAGGAATGGCCTAGCTTCAAATATTTACCTTTAAAGAGCACAGAAACTGGCTGAACTGGCTATAGCAGCTCTGCTCCCCTATATTTGAGTCTCATCACAGAAAGTGCACAGAATATGAAGACCTAGCAGTAGTACTTTCTAGAAAGCAATCAAAAAACCCCAATGTGACAAGTGGCATTTGTTAATGAGGATGGTGAGTGTGCCTGTGCATGATCTGTCCATATGTGTCTGTGGACAGTGAACACTACCCTTGAGCTTTATGCTCTGAACAGTGTGGGAGGACCCTCTGAGGGAAGGAGCCAGGTGTTTTTCCAAGAAGGATCTTGGCAGATGCCAAACTTGTAAGGAGTGATTTGCAGTGTTTGGGGGTGGATTTATATTTCTCCTCATTTCATCACTTTTAAAATATCAAGAACAATTTTATTTTAATCCTCTACTTCTAACAGCTTCCTACTGTAACCCATTGAGTTACATAAAGTGCCACTTCATTTTATTACTTTTGAAAGGCTGATCTATAATCAGGCACATCCATGTAACCACAGGGACAGCTACCGAGTTACAGGGCAACAGTGTGTCATTCATGGAGCCATTATAAAAAAAAAGTCGTTATGCTCTTACTATATATAAAGACCTGAAACTATATATGGGTCAGCAAATTAGGCAGCGGGCTTAGAAGTTAATGTCAGGGAAAGCAATCATGCAAACCAGGTTGTGGAACAGCCGTTTCATGCCCAGTGCTCCAGCTGCTTCTATGCTGAGAAGGCTTTTGCATTCACCCGCTGCTTAGCTGGTCTTTGGTCACTCAGTCCATTTAATTTTCAGATCTCCTGACCCCATCCTGTCACTCCCATCCTCTGGACAATCATTTGCTGCAGTGCTAGGGAAAGGGTAAGGAGAAGAGAAATAAAGGGAGACTGAAAGGGAAAGGGTAGTTGTCAAGGCCTGCGCTGCATTTTCTTACACTTTCTACATGAGTTCTCAACCCTTCCCCAGGATATGTTAGTGATATGGGCAGACCACTGGAGTAGGTGGAACACACCACTATGGCTATTTGTGCACTGTCAGTTAAAACTAATGTTTTTGACCCTCCAGCTTTAAGCTGAAGATCTGCTATGGTTCTTCAAGGCAACAACTCCAGTATTTCCTTGCTTGGAGACTGACGTAACAATGGTATCTGTGAGTTTAAGAAGAACCTAATGCCCCTCATGATGAGAAATCAGTCTGATGAGGTTCAAGCATCAAACCAGAAATAGCTAAATAAATGTTATGGAAACCTTTTCTGGAAAGATAAGCCTACCTCAGATACATCTGCTTGCTTGAAACCAGTGCTGCTATGGGTCTAAGATTAAGCTCAGATTTAGTACCTATGAGGAAGAGTACATTGTGGTGATATGTAACAAAAGGCATCTGACAGCTGTGTGAATGACATGGTTTTCTAGAGGTGTATTGAATGACCTACCTTATAAAATATATGCCAGCTTGGACCTTTAGCATGTACACAATAGCCAAGAATGGGTGCTTTGTATCCAGACTATTGTTGGAAGAGTTCTCAAAAAACAGCTTTAGATAGAAGAGTTCTCAAAAATCCCAACGGTATTCCATTCTCCTCTCTGAAATGTATGAGAAAGAATAAATGCTGATAACTTTGGTCTGATTTTTCCTTCCACTGCCAGGCTTTTCCTATCCTGGGAGCTCACCAAAGCAAGGGAAGAGGGCTGTAGTAGGGGAGTGCATCCTGCTCTGCCCAAAGGGCACAGGAATCCCGCTGTCTCTGTAGTCCTGCATTTTGCAGTGCTGCAGTTCCAAGTGCAGTAAATGCAATAATATTATGCATTTACAAAATGCTACTCTGGTTTTCTTACCCACCTGCCTGGCACGACTGCTCCTGCTTTTCCAGTAGAGGGCAGTGGCATATTGCTCGTTGTAAAGATGTTAAAATCAAGTGAAAAACGCACCAAGATTCTTCCACATTCTTCCACAGCACAGAGATAAGTAGAAGAGTTCATATCAGGTTTGTCTATTATTTAGCAATCTGTTACATCACCGGATAAAGCGAACACTCTGCGCTTGGGGAAATAAGGGAAGAGAGCTGTCAGCCTGCATTTGGGCATATTTAGTGGGAAGAGCAATGCAGTTTCTGTATTTTCTCTTGCAGGTTGCTACATTTCTTCCTTTTTTTGCTCTAAGGGATGCAATGGAATTAGAAAACTGCTGCACTGCTGTCAGCTGAGCAAACAGAGCCAGCTCACCATTTCAGGCTTGCACACTAGCTTATTCCAGTACTGGGCAAATGAGTTGATCTGCCAGGCTGCCATCCTGTGACTCAGAAATTCACTGTATGCATAAGTGTCCAGGGAGGGAAAACAAAACAGCAGCCCTCTGTTGACACTGGCACATAGGTTCATACCTCACTATCATTTTTTCCCTCCACTGCATAAGGACAGGGTCTGCTGTAAGCTGGGTCCTCTGCTCCATGTAGTCTTTCCCCTATTACCAGGTCAGCTAAAGCAAGGTGCAGAACGGCTCAGCTTGGCTGTACAGCTGCCCCCAGTGCTGCTCTGTTTTGGGGCAGGACTGAACAGAAAGCTTCTCCATTGGAAAATGGCACCATGTCAAAATTAAATTGTCTTGTCTGCAATTCTGGTAAGATCTTCAGGGAAAAAATTCTGAAGCCGTTCGAATCCCCAACATCTGTGCTTGTCCCAGGAGTCTTATTGGCATGTCCCTTTCACCCCACACCTGCACCAGCACCAAGCTGGCACCTAGATACTGGGAGACAGGTGATCTGGGGCAGATGTGGGGGAATGCAGCAAAGGACAATGACCTGCTTTAGCCTCACCTGCTTTTTTTGGAAAGAACCCATAGGTGTGTCTGCTGTGTCTGTAGGAAGGAGCACTGGAAAGAGAGGCCCAGGAACAGTCAGGGCACAAGACTAGTATGACAGACTTCATGACACTATCACTTGTCCAAATCACTTGGGGCGCTGGTGTTGCACAAGTCCAGAGTCACAGCACAGCTATGTCACTGGCACTTTGCCTCTCAGTGAACTTACACAAGATGGCTCTGCACAAGGTAAGAGCCCTGCTGTTTCTCTGTGCTCCCTACAAGCAACCCTACAAGCAACACTGACTTCCCAGGAAAGCAGACATGCCAGCTGCAAATGTCTCATTGCTTAGACATGATCATTTTCTAGAATTGCCCAACATTTTGAGCTGAGCACTATGCAGATGCTGGCACCACTACGTACATCCCAGAGCGGCAACCGACAGTTTAGGACAGTGAGGGTGCTCAAGAAGGAAGGCAAGCATGGGAAAACAGCCCTTACAAAGTTTTGCAGGGATACTGAGGGAAAGGGGCTGAAATACATGCAGACTGCAATTTGAAGAACTCTCAGATGAGTTTTGTATGTTTGCAACAACTTGGTGTGTGATGAGCCCAGACTGATCTCTGCATGGAGGGCAGCTCAAGGTGATTCAGCTCCATCAGCCTAGCTGGGCTTTGACCTATGGATGACTTCTTCACTATTTCTTTGGTATAGCCTAGAGATGGTGGTAACTGTGGAGCAAGATCTCAAGCAGTCAGGCTAATGCCTCTTGCAGATTAGTAGAATGTATTTAGGCAGACTGGGCCTTAAAATGATCATCCAGACCAGCCCCTGCCCTGACCTGGTTAGGTGGCAGCTATTACCAGGGATGAGAAACAAATCCATTTTAGCTACATTAGATGGAAGAGAAGCTGGGGTCAAGCCTGCCAGTTCCTAGTAGATGGCTCTAAGGATTGCACTCTAAGGATTGCACCAAGAAAGTACTTCACTGGGTTTTCAAAGAAAAGGTGAACCTGTTCAAGCCTCAAACTGCACACCGTCAGATCTTTGTACCAGGTTCAGCTAGACGCACAGTGAAGTGCCTCTGTCATGGCACTTCAGAGGTGGCTGGGCAGGAATGAGAGAAAAGAAGAGTGTACAAAAGATCAACCTGAAAAAGATCAGCATAGGCAGAAGCAGCATGTCCCTGGGAGTGCGGCTGTCAGATACTGTTGCTGGGTAACAGCCAGCTGACTTTAAGGCATCCTGATTTTTTATTCTTAATGATTTTTAATGACTCTCAAACATAGGTCTTTTTCACTTTGCCTGTTTTCACCCAAATTGATTCGCGCTCTATTTCAGCAAATAAGCCATTCTCTGGCCATATTTTATCCTACGAGATGCTATATATGATGTTTTCTACATTCAAGCAAAGAGACCTTCTCAGTGCAATCAGACTGGACACCAGTTGGAGGCTAGTGTAAGGATAGTCTATAATTTGCCTCCTGAACAAGGCAAAGGTGAAAGATATGTCATAGTGAAGAACCAGAAGACTTTCAGGACAAAAGTGACCTTCTGTCACTAGAGGTGTCTAAGAACAGGCTGAACTTAAACCCACTCATGGGCCCACCATCAACACCGACAGCGGTATCAGGTGACGTACAGAGGCAACCTCCTGCCCTGTGAGCCTCTTTAATTTCATGCAACTATTTCTGGTAACACAGTACACTGCATGAGGAGGAAGGTGCTCCCACAATAAACTCATATCAGTACCCTGTCTCCACAGCTTATCTTCTTCTAATTTCTCAACTCTAAGCCTTTTGCCCATAACAACTCTTTCATGCACCAAGTATCTTCACCCACCCAAATGAGGACCCCACACCCATTATGCTTCCACACTACCATTAATCACTCCACTCACCAGCGTCCCCCCGCCGCAGCAGCAGCCCACATCCCTTCACTTGCTGAAGCCTTATAAAGAAGAGATGGCCACAAGAGCAGTGGCTCACAGCGCTCAAGCAGCCTGGCACTGCCACAGCGGTGTGGTGCAGCCAGGGAGCAGCACCCTGCCATGTGCAGGCGAGGCACGGGCTGGAGGAACAGTGCAGACAGCACTGACACCACAGTCTCTGAGCCCTGGTCCCTTTTAGAGGTGGGTTGCAAACTTCTTGGCTAGGCGTGTGTAACTCAGGGTTGATTTTTGACATGGGTAAGTTTGCTTTAAATAAAGGGCAGAACTAGACATTTTACTGGGAAACTCTCTGTTTCCATTTTCCTTTTTCATTGTTATTTTACTCAGATTAACATCCAGTGAAGGATTGTGCGGGCTATTTACAGTAGAAATCAGGGCTTCTGACTGGTGTCAAAATTTGTGCAACAGCTTTAGGTATTTGTTTTACTCCTTAATCTTTCTACTAAATTCATACAGTTGCCTTGTATGAGCTGCCTTGAGTGTGGCAGCCTGTCCTTTGACTCTGCCATCTAAAATTGACAGGCTGTTTATTTCCCACTTAAAAGAAACCCATCCATTCTGAAGATGCAAAAGACATTTCAGTGTTTTCTTTTGGTGAGGCTGAAAAAAGAGTGCGAGAAAGAAGATTCAGAGATAATGTTAACATGAAGAGGTTTGACTGAAAGTGTTGACATTTGCCAGGGATGTCAAGAATTAGCTTCTCAAACTCTCAGGCATGCAGACACAGAGGCAGCATGCTGCAGTGCTCCCTGGTTAAGCAGCCATTTCAGCAGGTACTCAGCAGGCAGTGGGATAAGAGGGATGTAAGTAACAACACACATTGGTACCACATGTGGAGGCACAAACATATCCCAGCCATGTCTGAAACACAGGCCATGTGTTTCTTCTCTCTTTTTTTTTTTAACTGCTGTGTACGCAATCCATCCCAAAAGCAAAATACTAGATGCAATTGTCCCAAAGTCCAGGATACAGACTCTAAGAGATAGTTTTCCAGGATATTATTTCCAGGATTTCCAGGATTATTATTTCCAGTCCCATATTTAGGTATCTAATTAAATAGCTCAATTTTTGTTATTTTTCATGCCACAGGAAAAAAAATTCCTCCCTTTGGCAGAGAGTGCTTCCTCCTCAGATCTCAATCTCTGCCTAGCAGGGTTTCTATGCACACAAGCCTTGAATTGTCTTGGCACGTACAAATCACGAGGTTTTGGCTGCCTGATGATAGCGCTGCCGTGGCTTATTTCAGTAAGCTAGATATTTCAGTGTGTGTAGAGCAGCCCTATGACTGTGATTGGCATGCGGCTACTTTCAACCAGCTTGTTTCTCCCATGGCTGGCACAGTGCCAAGGGAAGCATTTTAATATTAAGGTGGTTGTGGAAAAGCAGCAGATGCAATAGCTGAGAAACAAAAAAATGCTGCTTTATGAAGTGTTTTGGCTCACTTGCCCATTCTAAATAATTACCGATGACTAAGTGGCCGGGTTCAGAAAACAAAGGTTGTTTGTCTCACGCAACTTCATTTGTCCAGTTTGGGATGTAGGGTCCACTGACCCAACACCCGCATGTAAGACAGGAAGCTCTCACGTAGAGAGTTTTCTTAATATCAGCTAAAACAGGACCAGGTTGCTTTAACTTTTTTGCCATAAACCAGTGATTTATTTATTAAGGCACACTACTGAAGGAGGATAAGGAGCATCAGCTTCACTCAGGCCGAGCAGAACCCTTCTTTCTCTCCCCATATAGAGCTCAGCCTGAGCCTACTACTGTGGATAGCCTCCCTATATATTTTTTTGTTTTCTACTGTGGATGTCTTTTCAATGGAGCATTAGTGCAGTGGTGGTTCTCCAGGCATTGCTCACATATTCTAACACAAATGCACAAACACCCATGTATTATTCACTTTTCCATTTTATCAGGATACATTTAGGTGCACAGCAATAGGTTTTATATTCAGGTAGCTATGTGATGGATATTCTCACTGTAGAGGAAGCAGAAGCTTAAAGTCATGAGGCAGATGGTTCATCATATTTAATCTCCTTGGCTGTCCTATCACCTCCACAAAGTCTGGCATCTTTTCTCAAGCACTCAGCTTCCCCTTTCCATAAACTCTGGGGCTCAAACACACAATCAAGTTATCGCCATTTAAAAAGTTTGCCCAATCCTCCTGAGACACTGGAACTGCCAAGGCGAAGGCTCTTCATCCACCTCTATTTCTCCCTAAGATATTTTACCTTACACTTGCACAAGCTAAGAATTGAGCTAGCTGCTGCCGATCCTCAGCTGGTGCACTCTGAATTGCTGTAACAAAACCATGTGTCCAAGACCTGAACACACTGATTTATCGAGTGCAACATGCTACTGATGTCATCTTGTTGTGTCTCTGAAACAGTGTAACTATATATAAAAAATAGAAATGATCACTTGTCTTTGCAATGGTTTTAGTCATAAGAATAAATTATTTCAGAGTGGATGAATGAAGCAATTCGATTTGAAGCTTTTATAGCTGAATTATTTCTATATGTAAATAAAACTACCATTTTTAAAAGGCAGGAACATCAACTTACGAGGCCATTGGATAACACATATGTAATGTTTAAAAATATCTGTACTTTATTAAGTTAAAAAAAAAAAAAGAAAAAGGAAATAAATACCCTACCATACCGGACTTACCATGCTTCTGTCAGTAAAAGGAATCATAAAAACATAGAACAGTTTGGGTTGGAAGGGACCTTCAAAATTCATCTAGTCCAACCCCCCCTGCCATGGGCAGGTACATCTTCAACTAGATCAGGTTGCCCAGAACCACATCCAGCCTGGCCTTGAATGTCTCCAGGGGTAGCACATCCACCACCGCTCTGGGCAGCCTGTCCCAGTGTTTTACCACCCTCACTGTAAAAACATTTCTTCCTTGCATCCAGACTGAATCTCCTCCCTTGTAGTTTGCTTGTCCTTTGCTGGTTACAAGTTTTTAGCAATGGATTTTTAGATGAGAACAGATCTCAGAGTCCTGTGTAAGGAAAAGGGAATTGCAGCTGGTCAGTTAATGCATGAGAGTGAATGAATAGCAACACATCTTGCACTTCTGTGCCTGGTAGGATGAAAAAACATTTGGAAGCACATTTATTGAAATATAAATTGATTTGTCTTCACTTGGCCTGATAAATCTATCAATTGTAAGAAGCTGCCAAATAGCTTAAGCCAAAAGCAAACTTATCATTAGGACTCGGGAATGAGACAAAGCTATAAATCAAGGAAAAGGGCAGCCTGAAACTGTTACTTGCCTCGTGCAGACATGAAACTCTGAGGCAAAAGCCATCCTGAGTCTGGTCCACAAGACCAGAGGATGTGGTGGGTGGATCCTGTACACTGTGCACCAGGTGAATCACTCTGCTGGAAGAGCACCAGATCTACAATGAGGGGTCCAGGCTTGATCACAGTCTCGATGGGAGAATTCCTATTTACTGCTCAGCTTGGACACTTGCCTGACCCCCAGAGAAAGGACCTGCAAGGGCACTCATCTTAGCCACCCTTCCCATGGAAAGCAGAGAATGAAGGAGGAGAAGAGGATCAAGCATTCAGCCTGTAACCCGACATGTGGATACCACATGCATCCTCACTGGGAGTATGAAAGAGCCTGACCCAACACGGGACAAGCATCAAAGCTTTAAAAGGGCAATACAGCACTAATAAATCCCGATTCCTATAAGCCCTGTTTGCTCTGCTCAGTGAGAGTCTTTCTAGAGCACCACAGGATGAGAAGTATTTCCCCCAGCAGGAAACTGCATTACCAAGTAAGAAACCATCTCACCTTTCCCTCTTCTTCCTGGCCCTTTTCATCCTACAGTCACTGTGGCACTGAAACAAGCCCTTCCTCCTGACAGCAGCCCTAGGCAAAGATCAGGTTTTGAGTTCATTAACCCAGCTGTCATCTTGTCCTCACCAAGGATCTCCTGGTGAGCCCTTTGGCACTCGGAGCACACCGACGGTGGGAGGTAGATACATGAGCAGAAAGGAGATAGTACTTTCAAAGAGCCCCGCTGGCACCCTTAGAGCCTCGTCCTCTTTATCTCAGCCCTGAGGTTCCTCTGTGACCCTCAGCAGTGCTGAGCTGCTTGCTATCTGTTTCCCTCCGGCAGCACTTTAGAGATATCTCCAGCTAATGGGGCACTATTCTTAGCCAGCAGCCCCATGGCAGGTGCAGCCGTGGGCACAGAGCCACACGTGGGAAGCCAGCAGAGCCACAGCGATACCATCCCAACACACAGCCCCAGGGTTCTGGGCAGGTAGGGAGGGCTCAGGGATGGGAGGATGGATAAAAATAAGTGCAATAAGGCCCAGAAATCCAAACAATTAGAGAGTATCCCATCTAGAAATGTAGAGGAATCATCAGTGTTAAGCAAATGCAGAGCAAGTCGTGATAAGCCATGTGGAAACCTCTGGTGCCAGAAGCCATACTGCTGTCTGCTGCTGAAGCTGTGCCTGGGCTTGTTGTGCTCTTGCAGCCACAGCAATGTCAGAAATGCAGAAGTGGAAGTTTTAGAATCATAGAATCACAAACTGGTTAGGGTTGGAAAGGACCTTAAGATCATCTAGTCCCAAACCCCCTGCCATGGGCAGGGACACCTCACACTAAACCATGTTGCCCAAGGCTTCGTCCAACCTGGCCTTGAACACTGCCAGTGATGGAACATTTACACTTCTTTCATTTACCTTTCGTTGAGCTGCTTCCTCTCTGTGAAAAGTGCTGTTACAGAAACTTGGCTCAATATTCATAGCCCAATTTCTGTATGGAACAGTTCACAAAAAAAACACAGCAAAGGGAGAACAGGGAAAGGCAGGTGTTACTAAGATTCACAAGTGACACTGGAGACCCCCATACTCATGACTGCAAGTGTTCCTATGAAGTATGCCACCTGCTAAATCTTACACTTCAGTCCGGTATTACTGGCTTCAAATTCAGGTAAAGATGCAGATAAACTGATGCATAAGCTATAAGGCAACAAAGACATTCAGGAGAAGTAAGAGAAATGTTGGAAAAGTTTCCAATATTGTTACTGGGATATGATTACAAATTATATTTTTTTAATTCTTCAGCATATTTTTTCATTTTTAAAACAAAAATGGTATCTGCAAAAAACCTGCAGGCACTGAAAGATGTTTTATTTACTTATGCTTTCAAAAAGAAAGCCAGTATGGGAAATAGCGGTCAAAATTAAGGTGTTTTTTTTTTTTTGTCAGAAATCACTTTTCATTCCACATTGGATTCAGACCTGCATTTCAGTGTGTTCAGAGGAGCCCCTCTATGCCTGAACAGTGCCACCTGACTGCAAGCAGAGACGAAGGTGACATATTTTTCTCATTTTGTGAGAACTTCTAGGATTTTTCCTGCTTAATACAGTGAAAATCCACTGAAATGAGAATTCCCAGCAGAAGGTCTAACAACTCCAGGCACCCGCATAAGTTTTTTCTGAACTCACTCAGTACAGAGGTCCAGCAACAGAGGACATTGCAGGCTGCAGTGTATAGCTGAATTAAAGACGGTTTTATTGTACTTTGAGTGAGCAAGAATGGCTATAGTAGTCATACAAAGAACTGTCTCTACATCCTACCACTCTCTCGGGCAGCATTCTGAATGATCTTACTTATTTTATAGGGTTTCATATGGCTCTTTCCATGCATGAACTTTGTCTCACTTAGTATCTACAGAATGACTAAGCTACCTGGTGTATGGACAAAACTTAACACCCATTACACCTGCAAAACCTCTGCCTGCATTCACTTTCCCATAGCACTGAGGTCTGGGGGGGGACCACGTGCCTCCTGTGGCAGCCTGACTTGTGAGACTTCAAGCTTGTCACCTCCAAAATACCAATTGCCTTTTAGGTCATTCTTTGAGACCTAAATACTCTTTGGCATTGAGAGAGGCAAATCAACCCCCTGGATGCTGCCTGTTGTTGGATAGCTGTTGGGCTCAGCAAAATTTTCCTCCAGAAAAAAAGAAAAAAGAAGGAAAAGTCAAATCCATGTGGAGGACTGAATAATAAATAGATGCAGCAGAAATGCCTGATCACTTATAGCTGCACTCTACCAGATGCAGAGCACCAGACTGAGCATAGAAGGGACCTACAGCTATATCAGTGTGAGTTTTGACTATTCATTAACAATTTTAGGTAGAGAATTTTAGATGTTTTGCTCATTTGCAACAATCTTTGTAATTTCACAGAGTACTTACATGGTATCTGGGACTTTCTGGCATGCCAAGTAGAAGGTGAAGAAGACAGGCATGGAAGTATCAGAAGAGGTTTAGTCCTACTCTCTCCTGAGCAGTGCCCACAAGAACACCATGTGCAAACACAGTACAGTCACACTGAGGTGCAGCACAGAGCTCTTGTGCTCCCCACCTCCCATCTGAGCTCTTCATTCCTTCAATTTTTACTTTCTCCCATGTTTGCATCTTTTGAAAATTATGAGAAAATAATTGCCCAGGAAAAAAAAAAAAAAAAAAAAAAGGCAGGAAAAACCCCACATCCCTAGTAAAAAGGCACACATGCTGCAGCAAGTCTAGTAACTCAGTGAACATTGGCAGATCACCACTAAAAACAAGCCATAGAGGTAAGTTTTGGTAGATTGCACTTGCTGCTTCTTGTTCTGTTTCTGGCTGATGAACAGAGAATTCAATCCCTACTATGACCAAACCAGCACATTCTACAATGTTAAACTGATCAGAAGAAAATCCTCCTGAAAAGAATTGAAAGTTTGTAACCAATTTCCATGTGATCATGGATTTCAAATTGAAAGTTTGTAACCAATTTCAATGTGATCATGGATTTCAATTCTTTTCTTTCTGATCATTCAGTCAAAGGAGGTTTCAACCATTTTGGGCATGAAATTCTGAAAAAAAAAGATATTTACATTTTAAAATGTCAAAAAATTCTGGAATCTTTGTACAGGATGCAATCAATCAATTTCTCCAGATGAGCAAAGAGTAATTCATTTACTCCCTTCACTGTATCTGCTACCATCAAGCTTGCCAAATTTTTATGCTAAAGATTTCTTACCTTAAGTAACGTTTGTTATCTTTTGGCACTATTTGAATGATACTCAAAAACACACAGGAAACTGCCATTATACAAGGTTCCTATCAAATTCTCAAAATAGTCTGGAAAACATAGGGTTGTTTTTTTTCAAAACCACAAGATTAAATAATAGTACCATAAAGTTGTCTTATAATTACATTATGCTTATTTCGTAAGCATAAAGAATTACTTATGCTTCTTCAAACAATTAGATACACTTATGTTTTTAAGCACTTCTCTGCAAACATGAGGATTAGAAATTAATACTTTAACTTTTAAATGCAAGTAAGACAAGCAAGCAAACCACCTCAGCTTCAGTTAGCATAAATCAGCATAGTCACACTGGTGGAACTGCAATCTATGCTGATTTGTTTCAGTTAATAATCACAGGTTCTTTCATATATTTTTTTGTCACTCCATTTATCTCACATGCTTCTTCTTTCCCAGCCCTGTAATAAATTCTAAAGAATTAAAATATGAATACTTACAAAGCAATGTTTTTACCCTAGGACAAACGAAACCCTGTGCTTCAAAGCATAAACGATGTAGCTAAAGGCTATAAAGTTTGTCACTGCAACAGGTTTCCTCTTAGTGTTCATAAGTATCTTTAGTGAATTTCTCAAAGCTTCAACAGTTAAGTCAGGGTCTCACTCTGATCTTGCAACACATCACAACTACTTGCAAAGTAACATCAGTGCCATATCACATGAAGTTAGGTCAGAATTAGCTCCATTTGCCCCAGTGACCTGATATGCACCTGCAAGGGGCAACCAGCATGGTTATAGGAATGCCAGCATCTCCATTTCTACCTCTCTTATAGTTCTGCCTTGGTTTTGGTTGTCTTATTTCTCTTCCTCCTTTGCTTCTCTGGGTCACTCAAGAAGGCAAGGAGGAGAGAAAAATGCTGGACTCCAGCCTGGGAAAGCTGCAGTCCCTTTGGTATTTCCCTGTGTGGACCTGCTGGCCTGCAGCTAGCACTGTGGGCTCTGTGCCAATTTTCTCACTGGAAACCAGAGCTATTCCTTCTTCTTTGAGAAAAAATGGCCTAAACCCCAGAGTGAAAGAACTGAAGGTAAACCAAAAGACACAGATTTCTGTGTCCTTGTCACTCAGTTTTAAGGAGTTTGTTCTGGCTTTCTTCCTTGTATCATCATTGTTGGGACAGGAGCAAGCCTAAGGACTCCTCACAAAGTTAATTTTCTCATCTTATTTATTCTGTAACTTGAATTTGCTCATAGAATTTTATAGCCACAGTTGTCTCGGTGCATAGTTGCCAAAGCAACTAGCAGAGCAGTGTTAAGTGAAAGGCCTATTTTATGCTAGCCATAACCCTTTTTAAACTGAGTGCTTCAATTTGTAACTTCCTACCTTATAGTTCCGGTGTTTATTTTTGCTTAACTTTTACGTTGTAAATATCTTATTTCAGATATTTCAGCACAGTAATGATTTTACGTAGGTTTAAAAATTCCAATTCCAATATAATTTTAAAGACCCCAATACTGGTTTATGGGCAGGCTCACTCAACTTTTTTTTTTTAATTTTTATTCTCCTTTTATTCTTTTATAAAAAGCAAATTCCAGTTGTGTGTTCACGAGCTGTAATAGAAAAGAAATAGATATCAAATCTTTGTTCTGGGCTCAATAAACTACAATTGCAATCTACAGTTTATGAAGGGAAATTCTTTCCATAGATTTTTTTTTTTTCTACTTCACCAGACAGAAACAATTTTCTGATTTATTTTTCCTCCTTTTCCAGAGGTTCTGCTGCAGCAGTAGACCAGGTTTCACTCACTGCCGCACAAAGACTGCAAAGTGCTTGCAACTCTTGAGCTTATGATTTACACAAGATAATGCCTTTCAAACCTGTACAGCACATTCCACTATTGAACTGATGACACAGGGAAAGAGCAAGAAGGAGAAGTGAAAATCAAGAAACAGGCGAAGAGATGACCCTTACTTGGTAGTACTACCCATCCAAAATGGCAGAGCACAGTAAACAGTATCCGTTCCAGTGTGACTCTTCATATACAGAGGGTGTTCTTGGGAAAACTGAGCATTTTCTGTCTCTGAGGGTGTGTACCACTCCTTGATGCCACCTTTCCATCCAGCACTGTGCATAGGCTGCAGCAGAGGGAAAGAGGCAGCTAGGAATCTTCTAGAGGACAGCCCTGAGTGAGGACACAAACCTCCGGCATCTCTGCTCCTTCCACCATCAGTACTGGTGCAAAAAAATCATTGCCAGGGTTTTTTTGGTGTATGACAGCTTGACAGCATCAGACTGAAAGGCCCTGAACAAGGCACCAATAATGCTGATCTTAACTTTCATCCTTCAGAAAACCTTGATCCTTCTGAAAATGGCACAGAAAGGAACCTCTTAAAAAACAGGGGAATATAAAAATTCAAGTGCGATCCAGCACCTATACAGGAACACTTAGGAATACTGGGAGAAAAAACTAAGAAAAAGGGTTAAAACTTACATAAACAGAATACTATCACCCATGTTATATTTAACCAGGCTAGTATTAAATGCCATTTGTTGTCTAAAACATAGTATTTTATCTGTATCTCACAGGATCAGAAATGAACACCCATTTTTATCTTTTCTAAATTCATTTTTGTGCCTTTCCTAAACCAGAATCATTCAAATATGTACACATGCTTATATTTCTGAATCCTTTCACCTTTGCGGTGTTATCCAATTTTCCTCTGCTTTTTTGTTTGCATGGTGAGAATGACACAATTTATATATATTGTCCTGTAAGTCTGTCTTCTGTCAGTATTACTGCTCTGAAGAGTCTGCATCTCTTCCCGATTTTTCAATCAAAATATTTGACTACAACAAAATGCCACATGACTGAAAATTCATCCAGCTTAGTATTTCTTCTGGCTAATAGACACTATCTGCAGGCACTACAGGAAAAAGTATAAAACCAAGCCATGTCTGAAGTGATTTCTGGTAACTAATTTTGAGCCCGTTGACTAGATTTGTCATTTTACCCCCTGTGCAGTACTTTACATTATATTTCATCTATCATTTTATTCCCCTGCCACCTAAGACTGTGATAGCACACTCCAGCTTCTTATTGTTGTCTTTCCAGCTGAGTATCCCAAATCACTTTCAAACTTCATCAGCTCTCTATTTTCCTCACAAATCATATATGAGTTTGTTTAACAGTACAGCCTGCAGTAATGCAACCTTCATGGGGCGACATTAGTAACCTTATTTCATTGTTAAAAGTTTTCATCCTTTATCTCTTAGCAGTTATGTACCCCAAAGGATCTTCTTTCTTCAAGGGAGGGGGTTTAAGAATTTTTAGCTGGGCGGTTAAGACCTCTGGTGAATGATCTTGTTGAAAACTTGTAGAAAGTCCATATGTACTACATGGACGTACGTATATTACTTGAAAAGTATTCTAATAGCTCTGTGAGACATAACTGCCTTTGGTAACATCCATATTGCCTGTTCCTTCCTGTAATGAATTATCCAGTATCTGTTTATTCTACTCTATTACGTTTTTTACTGACTTCCCAGAATGATAAACTAGACCTACTGGTTTATGTTCTCCATTAACATGCTTTCAGTGACTGAAGTTACCTTTGTCAGCTTTCATTTCTTTGGTAGTGATAAAGGTTTAAACCATGTGCTACTTCCACAGGTCACAGTTTAGTAATTTTATGTTTAGGATTCTTCAGAATTTGTGGCACCAGCATCATCTAGTCCTGGCAATCTGTAAAATTTGCCTACTTCACCTTAAAGCCTGAAATGTAAATACTGTAAAAAATTCTGTTATGGTTTACATGGTAGCCTGACCTGAAATATCTGTAGGGTTTTTTTTTTGTTTCAGCAAAGTCTTCCTCATGGTTTATGTGTAAGGCAACACACTTTCTTGCCAGCAAAAGGAAAATGAATCATGTTTTTTTTGTGGGATCCTCCCTTCCTTCAGGCTGTGCCTTAATCCACAGATGGCATCACCCAGCCAGCAGCTGGACATGAGGGGTTTACAGGGGCAGTTCACCTCTATTTCCCTCGCTGTGTCTGACCAGACTTCTCTGAGCGTCCAGCACCTCTTGGCATCAGGAGAAGAATAGTTAGTTGTCTCCTCTATTCATCACTTTTATTTTGAGGCTACAATGTACACAGGACAGTGCCAGTCATTTAACATTACACGCCTGAAAATCCATATATAATCTATACATGCTATAGGTCCAGCCAAAGTGTGAACTGTAACGTCAATAAAGTCCGAGTCCGTGAAAGTCTGTAACTGGTACTGCCCCTTAGGTACCCCACAGCTATTTTTGTACTGAAGGAATCTTGTTCTATAACAGCTAATCAGAAAACAAAAACAAAAACAAAACCCTAAGCATGCTCTATGGAGTACTTAAGGTGCAAGAAATCATGATAACGTTTGAGGAGTAGGTGAAAAAAAACCTAATTTTAAATGGATGAAAGGATAAGGAAGCATTCTGCTGGAGCTGAACCATGCATTCTGATGCAATTTCCACTTTTCAACAGTTAAGCCTGGATTCCCACTTTCCATGCTCATGACTCCTAAAAAGCGAGAGAAAGTAATAACCTCGTAGATATGAATTTAAGTGAGGCTAGATAAGTCACTATAAAATATCACAAGGAACCCCTCCTGGGGTGATAACTTCAAATTAGTTGGATTAGCAAGATATTTCCATCTCTAACCTCCATCTTTTGGCTAAGATTTTCCATAGTTTGCTAAGAGTGCTAATTCACAGTTTTCTCCCACATATACACATTAAGAAAATTTAATATTGTGTATGCCAGGAAAATAGATGTAGGTTTTTCTGAGCCTTTGTCCTTATTCAGGTTCATCCATTCTCTCTTCTTCAAAGGTGCAAAGTTTGTAGCTTAACTGTAGATGCTAAATATGCATATTTTTAAAAAACATGAGGTAGCTCATTCTGGACTTTTTTCAGCACTTTTCAGTATTTTCCTCAACTTCCTTATCATTCCTAGCCCAAGATTATTTGGCTTTATTTTTAATTGTTCTGCAAACCCCCTTACTCAGGGAGAAGAAATAATTCACAGCTGGTATATTCCTTAATGTCTTTGACAATCAAAACATACAGCTTGCCATTTACTGGCAACATGGTTATCATGATTCAAGCCATTTGGCTCTTCTGTTAGATCTCTCTGGCGTGTAATGGAAAATTCACACCAGTGAAGACAAAAACCATCAAGTCATTAAATATTTATTCAAATATTTAAATATTTGGCTGCAGAGAAGTGCCTAGGGAGAGCTCATATTTATCAAGTGGGCTTACAGAACTCACACCTTCAGACAGCACTCGCAATTTGCTGACGCGTTTGCTGAACACATCTCTATAAAAAAAGGGTGGAACTCTGTATTTCAAGAGACACTAAAATATAAACAATTCCTTTCTAATTTGGGAGTGCAAGGCAATGCTGGTGGAACAGGAAATCAAATTGCCATTGATACCACATGTGGTGATGAGGAAATTATTCTCCTCTTAGTCAGACAGACTATGGGTAATAAGCTGGAAGTCAAATGCAATGATCCAGAGCTTGACTGGAAGTAGAGCGTGACCTGTCATGTCTCACACAAGGAGGATTTTCAGACTTAAGCAATCCATGTTCTTTCGTATCTTAGGGCTTAAGCTGAACGTTGCTCATTTTCAGAGAAGCTGTGTTTGGAGCACTGGCTTAGCAGCTGAAACACAATTTGGCCACAGCGCTGAAAGAGCTACAATACACGCTAAGAGCTCTACCGGTCAATGGTGCTGCCTGGTAACACGTTCCTTCTCATCAGTTTTTCTTCTTATAACTGCAATAAGCCAAGGCATTTTCCTTTATGTGCCCTCTTATGACACTGTCTCCTAACACAGAAGAAACCTTACAGATCCACAAATGAGTTAAAAATTAGAAGGGTAAAATTAAGAGCCTGTACTAGATGTGCAGAGCAAAGAAATATTTTTTTTCGCTTCTTTCAAATGAAAGCTATTGTATCATAAGAATTATTACACCATTAAAAAGAAAATTTTGAGGAAAAATAAAACCCAGACAGGAAATACATTGGAGGAATATTCTTTGATCCTTCCAAAAGATTTCATTTTGAATGAGGTCTTAAACACACAAAAGCAGGCAAAACACATTAATTTTATAGTTGTATTTGTTTCGCAAACCAAATGGGAAAATTCCTAAAAATAATATGTTCCTAAGGCAGGATCAAGTAAATCAATTTAATATTTGGAAAAGGAGGCAGCTTATGCAGTTTTGGGAAGGTCTTCTTAGGAAGACTTCACTGGTTTGTCTAGATGAGAAAAAATATAGTGATGACATAAAAAGAAAAATAACAAGATTTTTTCCATTTTATCCATGTAAGTTCTAAAGGAAAATTTGTTTCTTATATGACTTAATGTTATAAATTTATGTATACAGATCTGAACTGACAGCAGTGACAGAGACTTCCTGTGAGGTAGTTCAAGATTCAAATCCCTTTTCCTGATGAGTGTCTTCTTATTAATGGCAAGGAACAAGTCTAATAGGAGAGAGCCGCTCCCTGAAATAATCAATACCCATTGCTTACAGTGCTCAGTTATTCTTAGAAAATCAGGATTGATTTTCTAAGAAAACAGACCAGATGTTGGTCACTGGCACTGTGTTCTTGGTCTCACAGCTGACATTGCCCACAGAAATTGTCAGCTTTGTGCTAGACCGACTGGTCAAATAAAAAAAAATGCACTATATTCAAGGACTCATTGCTACACATTAATCCTATTCATAATGCCAGGCTGGCACAGCTGTGTACCAATGCAAATAATGCCTTTCACAAACCAAGTTAAAATTAAAAGAAAAAAATCCCTAACTCAACAGAAGATTTTTTTTTATTATTTTATTTCTTTCTTGGCAAAAGTCTGGGCTTTAGGAGGCCAATAAATAAGTAAGTTTAAGCAAGCTAAATAAGTATTCAGGATCTCCTCAGTTTCTTCATCATAAAGGGTATAACAAATTAAAATCGGAAATATTCCCCGCTGCCTTAAAACATCTCATCAATCACAGACTTGTGTTTGTGTTGACGTCTTCTCTTTTCCCTCCAAAGAAAAGAAATAGGCTAAACAGAGCATCTGCCTAGAGCCAATCTTTTCCCCAAAGGAATCTGGTGCTTACTGGAGTGAAATGAAAAACCGGTTTCCAACAAATATTTGCAAGAGGGTAATAGGAATAAAAAAAACCCTTTAACATTAAAAGTAATTGCGTGATCAATTTAAACACTTGCATAAGCCCTCCTCTTTCTCCAAAATGGCAATAATTATAACTTTATGTCTCATGATGGCCTTTTTCCTTACTGCCTAACAATTCAGAATAGGGCTACAGCTATGCTTACTATATGTTCAGCATATGCCATAAAAACCCTCCATCACTGAACAGAATTTTCTAACACCAAGGGACACAACTTGCAGAAAATGAGCAAACTACACAGGAGGGCGACATGTTTATTGTATTCCTGTTATCCGTTGCACATGAAAGAGAAGTAAAATCAGTTGGAGAAGGAAAAAAAAGGCTTAAGATAAAACGTAAAATAGCATCTAGCTGATCTGAAAATCAAATCCTGCTGTGGGACTCAGGCTCCTAAACGTTACTGTATTCTTCTGTAATGTGTTTTTAGAGTTAATAAAAAAATTAATGTAAAAAAGTTAGACAAGGGTGAATCAGGAATATAATGTCTCCATCTTTGCACAGGAAAATACTAGAGTCAAGTAAAAAATCTGTTTATTTCAGTTGCCTCTGAAGAAAAGAGAGGACATGAACCACAACTGAACTGTCTTACCACAATGAGACATCTAAAATTTTTTGTCTTTTCAAGGCCATTTGCATTTGTTATACAGGGAGTACTGTCACTTCTCATGTGTTTTGACCAAGAGAAGATTGACACAGTGATCATAGATAGCTGAAGGAAACCTGCAGGCACTCAGCTGTAACCTGCGTTTCAGTTCAGTTCTGCCATTTCAATAATCTGTGCTTCTGTGGCAGTACTGTAACAAAAAACATGAAAAAATCTGATGCAATGATTTTGAAGTCTCTACTGCATAAGAATGCAAAGCATATGTTGAAGTAGTTTTAAACTTAAAAAAAAAAAAAATGCGGATAATTACTACTTCAGATAAAAAAAGGTTGAGTTGTTTTTTCCAGACTAAAAATGTTTTTCCTTCTGCCATCAGTGAAGAATGCATTAATGAAAACAAATATCTCATGGACCTTTGATGCCATCTGAAAGTAAGAAGAGAAATTGCTGTTCCTATTCATATTTTGGTTTCCATGACGCAAGCTGTCACTGGCAATGATGTTATACCATCACTGCCACAGAAGATATTTATTCATTACTTGCATATCCTGGCTGAGTTGTTAAATTTGATTAATTCCTTCTGCCTGCCACACAGAAATGTCAGGGTCACTTGCATTATGAGAACACAGTGAGAATTTCTTGCACATTGTTCATTCTTCTATAAATGAAAGGTAATTACCCACCCTTCAAAATGTCCATAAAGGTATTGGATGATGATTTCATACACTTAATAAAACACTTACATTACTGCAGAATATCTTCTGTAATGCTTGTTTTCCAATGAACTGAAATTACTTACAGTATATTTTTAATCCTAACCGAGGGTGATCACTATTACAATGAAGAGCAGTAAATTAACCCCACATACTGCCTTAAGATGAGGAAAATATTTGGTAAACAACATATTCCTGAAATGAAACGAAACCACTTTCAAAGAGACATTTGTAAGTAATTTGTATAATTAGCAGTAGCATGAAAGCTGAGAGAAGCTGTTAAAATATACTTTGATAAATAATCACCTTATTTTCTCACAGCTATATTTTTTGTTCATTGCCTACAATTTTTAATGGCTCTGGAAAATAATTCTCTTCTATTTATTTGCATCTTCATCTGTGAACCAGAATTGCTAATGGTATCAGAATAGACTTTGGAACAAAGCTCATTAAATATTGTTAGCCTAACCCTGAAGTCCCTAAATGACTAAAGTTTCTTCTAAAATTAATGTGAGGTTGCTCTGTGGAGGGAATTAGCATTATTATCCTACTGCACTATTCTTCATTGTTCAAGACACCATTAAGCACAGTGCACAAACACATGGGAAAAACTGCAGAGCATGAGGAGCACATCCCTGAAAGCCACAAAAATGCTTCATACTAGAGATGTTTCACCCTACAACTCTAATGATCATTATAATGATAGGTAGTTGATAGAAATGTTGGTGTATAATTTTTATTGTTAGGTTTAGCATGCATGTAATCAAGAGTAATATTTTTCCTTCTTACAGGACATGATTGCAAAAACAAAAGTGATAAAATATGTCTAAAAATGCTACTATCTTAGCAATGGAGAGAAACAGTTCTTTGCCTCCCCAGAAAGGTGACATGAATGCGACAGGCCCTGCAGTGCTGTTAGAAGTAGAAAATGGGAAAGAATGGAAGGATGAAGGGCGCATTTATAACTTTACCTGGAGTGCTCTTAACCTCCAGCATTCCTACTCCAGTGAAGTGGAAATGGGTAGTGGGAAATGTGGGATACCCAAGAGATGCATACCCCCAGGGGGAAACCACTGAATCCCCACCTGAGATTTTCCCAGTGGTTTTAACCTCTTCCTTAGACCACATGCACAGTCCTTAAACACAGTCTTACTATGGAAAAGTCAGTGTCCCTCTGCTGCCCTTCTCCTTCTGCACTGCTGCCAGCTCAGGAACCCCAGCTCAGATTGCACTGTAGCTATCCCTCCAAGAAACAGGTTTTGTTCTGTGTCCTTTCCTCTGAAACTGAGATTTAAACAGTTTGGATGTGATTTAGGCCTAAAGAATATGGCCCACTTCAGAGAGCTGTAATTACATTCTAAGCAGTGCATAATGAGAAGACAGAATCATTTATAAAAACAACTTGAAGTCTATTTGATGATGTTTTTATAAAATTCCACGTTTTCATGTCTTAAATAATGATACGTATTTTGATAATGAAATTACAGGACCTTTTTGTTCACTAGAAAATCCTAGAAATTCTGTTCTAAGATGTGTAAATACTGAAAATGCCTCTGATTTAGAGTGATCTTCTCAGTTCCAGTCACTGTATTCAAAAGTCAAAGGAATTTGGCTCCCATGCATGTACTAAATTTGCATGTATGATTAGTTTATTTACCTCTGGAATTCCTTGATGCCAGACTTAAGGTTTCATGGACACATTCATTTCTGAGTCACAGTCTTAACTGATTTTGAGGAATAACGATGTCACAAAATATCATATCGTAATTTGGCTTGGTTTATGTCAATATTTTCTCTCTACCATAAATGTCTTAAGAATCAATAAACATTGGACTCCATGCCCATTTCTATAAGGAAATCTTCTATTTTAAGAATATTGGCTGTTTAAATTATTAGTGGTCATATGCACCACTATACATAGAAATCTTCCACTGACTCATGCAATTTTATCTGACAACTGATGTTTTTTTGGCAGCATTATCCATGTCCTTCATATTCTACTGATTAATTAACATTAATTGGATAATAAAAACAAGGGAGGTTTGTTTTGAAAAATTATGTTTGCAACAGAATATGGCTGATTCTATAGGTCTAGTACACAGGCAAAATCTCAGAAATCTGTACTGAATTAATCCTTAAACTAAATTCAAGGAACATACAGAAACTTTCTGATTAATCTTTTGAGCTTATGTTTAGTTCAGTGCTACCACCAATGCTGCTTTATAATAGATGCCATGATGAATTTCAGAAACTGATGAAAAGTAATAAAAGTTTCCTTTGAAAATGTCCGACTGACAGAAAAGGTCCAAGGTACAAGAGAAGGAATTTAGCATACAATATTTCTCCAAGTAAAAGCTTTCAGTGATTGATCCAGAGTTGATGAAAGCATTTGATGTCTTTCCACTGGCTGCAAAGGAGTTTGAATCAGCTTTTAAGAGTGGCATAAGGGTCATCAGAGCTGAGATTTCTTTCAAGTGCAAAATAGCAGGCTCGGGAATTAGAAGCCTACAATAATTTGATTCTGTTGGGGGGGGTGTATAATTATTTAAATAGGAAAATGCTACTAATACATATTTGCTTTTGTATCATACTTTCACATTGTAATACTTTCATATATTTCTTTTCACTTGAAAATTTCCAACTGCTTGAAAAACATTTGTCAATAGAATAAGCAATACTCAACCTCTCTGTCTGAATCAGAGCCAAATAGCTAATTTTCAAATTGATTACAAAAATGGGGAGAAAGTTGTAACTAATTTTTTTCTACGTTTTTGAACTGATGCCTAACGTGTTTTGGACATCAATGCTACAGTTTCAAACAGTTTTGGTTTTATGGTTACCTAAGTATGTTTAAAAAAAAAAAGGGAAAATGCACACTCTGCTAAAAAGGCTGTACATAGATTTAAAAATTGGATCAAAACTTGCCAAATAATAAAGTTTTGGACCTTTTCTGCTTGGCAAGCTCACACATGGTGTAAATTGATTGTTATTTGTTTGGAACAGTTTTAGTTATTATCACTTTAAACAGCCACTTTACTGCATGGATCAATTTACCAATATGAAAAGCAGTTGTTGTATTTTTTGTGCCCAGAACATTTGTTCGACCTCACTTTTAAAGATCTCCTTCTGCAAGACACTGATGAAAGTCATCTGTATTAGGCAGGTCCTCTACAGCTGGACCTGATGGGAAAAAAAAGTGGATTTCTAGGGCCTGTGGCAGGTACGTGGCTTGAGGAAATGTATTTGTAAGTAATGACGTGATTCAGTGGGGCTTGGGGTTTTTTCAGTGGTTGCCACTGGAAAGAGATCAAAGACTATTTGGAGGAATTGATTTGAATTTTTGTTAGGAAAACTCTAACACTTACAAAATAATGAATCCTCATCTCTTTTCTCCTCAGAAATCAAGAGACTGATAAAGAGTGATACCAAAATTATTGTTTAGTCAGCAACAGCGGAATCAAATGACCCAGTTCCAGAAACTACACGGGACATATAAAGGTGATATAATAATGTTTAACAACCATTAACAACTGCAATTTCCCTTCAAAAAACTTTCTATTTGAGCCAACCCACTGGAAAAGAATACGAAAAAACTGGGCACAGGTTTCCCCGAAAAAACTGCCATTGCCAATGGAAACCTGGCTGCTGGGAACTTCCCCTTGATGAACCTCTCTGGATGTACTCTACCAAAGAGTACCTCTGGCAGCAAGAACTCATTGTGCAACTTCAGAGTGTAAATTCCCAGCTAAGAAATTGCCAGCTTGCTTTTTTTCAGGCAAGATCTGCTAAGTGAGCCTTTTAAGGAGAGCAAAGGGGCTCCTTAGAGTTTGATACAAAGCATATACTTCTGGAAAGGCCCCTCTCAATCAACAATAGCCCATGTAATTTAAACCCTCCCCCCTCCCAGCAGCAGATTTACAGATGACCTTGCTGAAAACAAAAAAATAAAAAAATAAAAAGAGAACAAAAAGAGATTATATCTTGTAGCTGGGTTTCTATGACAGTCTGAAGCTTGCATTCACTGAATCTGATTCTCCCTCTACTCACTGAAAAGTGCCTTTTCTGACTTTACTGGATTTACTGCAGACTTTAAAAGATGTAAATGCTAGGAGAAGCCATCTCAGTCTCCTGGCAAGGTGCTTCAGTAAGATAATTTTGTGGTTTAAGTTGTTTATTCCAGGAGGAGAATGTGTATGAAAAATTGTTTAGCAATCTAATCTCCTGAGTCATTTCCATGAGATTATTTATGAGGGATGTCTCCCTGAGCATTGTAAAAAAAAAAAAAAAAAAAAAAAAAAAAAAAAAAAAAGGAAGTGGAAATTGCCCTGAGAAAACACAATGCAAACCCAAGGATGCTTAGAAAATACATCTGGGTTATAACGTCTGTCAAAAGCAAATGAAATGTAAGTAACAGGTGATTCTTCAGTCTTGCAAATGTGCAGTGTTGAATCAAGGAAAAGAAATAGAAATGTATTTTCTATTGCATCATCTGTTGTAAGTTAGACTGGCAACCTGATCATCAAATAACTCAACATGACCAGAATTTATGCAATGGGCAGTTAAAGTGGACCTTGAGCAGCCACTGTAGTGAGTAATGAGTTTTGAGCTGGAACGAAACAAACTGTTCTCAAGCAATTTGTCTTCTTCACCTGCCACCATTCCTTTTCCCGTACCCCAGAAAATCTTTCCAACAGATTCCTTGCATAAAGGTAGATGCTAGTAGTAGAATTCTATCAAATACAATGAAAGTTATGCCCTTCACTTCAAAGTGATTGAGATTTCCCCCTGGAAGTAATATTTTGTTTACGTGGGTTGATCTGAGGTGGTTGTTGCCTCTTTTTTATGTCAAGGGGAAATACTTGTGTAACAATATTCTCTCACTTTTATTAATTTTCAATAAATTTTTCAATTTCTTTGCATATCCAGTTAGTCAAGTTAAAGTTCACTGGTGAACAGAACTACAGAAAACCACAAACAGTGCTAGCACAGCATTTAGACCTGTCACAAAATATAGCAGGTCGCTGGGCAGATGCTCTGACTTACAGTGCTGAACTGAATGAGGCAAGAAAATGCCACATACTCACAAGGCAAATATTTGTGCCTGGCTGACCCGGCTGACTGCAAAGTGCCTCTCTCAAACTCTTCATCAAAGCTGCGCACTGGTGCTGAAAAATGGAATGCAATGTGTAGATAATGAAGAGCAGTATGGTTAAGAAGAATAAGCACAGAAATGGGAGATGGAAACTACTGATTCCCATTTGGCCTTGGATCTTTCCTCTGGAAACCTGCCCAAATTTGGTCACTAACTTCACTATGTGGGAGGCAGCCTGAAGGGGACTGAGCATGCTGCGCTCCCAAGAGGCCCCTTCTCCCAAGGTTTCCCAACTTACGCGTCTAGGAGAATGCCATGGGAACTGCACAAGGAGATTAGTGCCTGTGTCTTGCATAGGCCTTACAAAGATGTGATGATCACAACACCCTTTTTAGGACTCTTACAAATATACTTACCTATATACTTGTGACTATGTGCACATATGGCAAGAAACAGGATTGACCGGTCTTTCTGGAGCACTAATTTTCTTAAGAAAGCCTAGCAGAAAAAGACCTACCAGGCAATATGTCATCCAGATTGTGCCTTCATGAGCTACGCATATGCTACAACAGAGGCAGAACAAACTTAGCTACTTACTAAGTCATCATTGCTGAACACATTAACAGAAGACTTATATCTAAACATATGATTATCTTCTCACGTAACTGGACCATGGCAGATCTTAAGGGAATTGAACTGAAGCTGAATGGCCCATCTAAGTTCTACCACTTCCTAAATGTTGCATGCTTGACTTTGCATCTTAATGTTTCTTTAATGAAGTTTTCTCATATGAAAAAAAAAATTATTCGCTTAGATAATGTTATCTAGATGATTCATAGCAACAGACCCATCATCCTTATTTGTACTCAACATGTTGCCACAAGTGCTAGTTACAGGCAGCACTCATTTCCCTACACTCTTACTTATAGGTCAAAACAGAAGAAAGAACATTATAATGGTCTTGCTGGCTGAAGTCAGATTTTATACTTTGCAGCTTCATTAGATGGCATTACATCACAGGATACAGACAAGCAAAGCCTGAATTGATCCTACTTGACTGAATTCTAAATGAATGGAAAATGACTGCATGGTTTGCCAAGGAGCAGCAATAATGGCATGACAAACCTATGATTTCTATGAAGATTTATGTCTTTATAGCACTTCTTTTCAGTTTATGTGTTTCAGCTGTGGTTACAGAACTTGAAAAATGAAGACCCTTTTGCAAAATGATTTTTCGAGCAAACTGAAAAAAAAAATATTGATTTCTCAGTGTATAATTTTAGAGTTTTTTCATTTCACTTAAAGAATTGTGCCTTATTCAAAGCACAGAAACCTCATGGCATTCTGGAAGCTTACTTAACTGTATTGATAATTACCAGTTATCAAAGTGGCTTCTCCATGCCCCTCCTGAAAGAGATGGAAGCAGAACAAAAATTGGGCATATGTGTTGTAGGAATGTATAAAGGACGAATCCTTTAATGAACAGATATTCAGGACAAAATGGTAGGAATCTTGTCTTGTGGACTTTACCTCTCTATGATTTTGAGTAGTTCATCTCACCTTTAATTCTGATTAAACCTTTCCCAGAAAATCTGCTAAGGATACTCTTGCAAAAAAGAAGAAAAAAATAAAAAACTCCAGAAAACCTCAGAAAACAACTTATTCAGAGGATATAGAAAAGATATGGCATCTCTGTTACTCTGATCACCATAACAATTTGGATTTTTGAAGAAGTTCTGTGCAATAGGGAATGCACTGCATTTCTACATGAGTTCTCCAGTGTGAGACGAACAGACAGT
This sequence comes from Loriculus beryllinus, assembly GCA_039877255.1. Lineage (NCBI taxonomy): Eukaryota > Metazoa > Chordata > Aves > Psittaciformes > Psittacidae > Loriculus > Loriculus beryllinus. The sequence continues at coordinate 3,525 of JBCJKH010029751.1, read as the reverse complement.
TTTATTATCTTCCACTTTCTGCCATACTCTTTCAGGCAGACTCTCATCACACAAAGTAAAAGAGTATCTTGAAAAGAGTTTTATGAGAGACACTAACTGAAAGGTTCACAAAGAATCCTCTAAATACACAGGTCTGGCTAGGAAATGGCAGAATATCCCTCTCTTGACAATATCCCTCTTTTGACAAAATTCATTTTCAGATAAAATCCCACATTTTTGTTTTAAGGTGATGAACAGTTTATTTTGGAATTCAGGAAGCAATACCTCTTAACCATTTGGCATGGCAGAGGGTGGTTTGGGAAACATCAGGCATTAAGGACCCCTTCCAATGCCAGAATGAATGTGCTTGAACTTGGAAGTCCTACATTTTCTTTACTGGTATCTCTTAAAATATGTTTTGACCAGACTGGGTGAAAAGAAGTAACAAGATGCTGTCTTGTCACATCCTGTGGGTGTGTTTTGAGTGGTGTGGGATTTGTTAATAGAATGTTAACATTATCTCTTATATTAAACTTTCCTCCTTTTCCATTTGAGATTATTCCATCTCCAAAACTCAACTAACCAGACAGTTCTCACCTTGTGACATGATCTTATGATTAAAGGAGAATCTGATTCCACAAATCTGGCTTTGAGTTACAAAGTTTGTGTCCAAGAACAAATGAAGGGGTACCATGTCCAGAGTAATATATGCTCTGGGGCTGGAGAATATAGAGCATGTCTGGAGAGAGTTGTCCAAGAATTACACTGCTCAGCCCTAACACCCTGGGCTTTTTCAGGAGAAATCCTGTAGAGGAGAAAGGAATACATATAGGTCAGTGGAAAAGAAATGAGAGTCCTACAGAAGCAAGAATAAGGGTTTTGAAGCTATTAATAAGCAAGGGCTCTAGACCTTGTTGTTTTTCTAAAATATGGCAGAGGAGAAGTTTAGTACAAGTAGGGGTTGACACTAGAATGAAGGAATAGGCTTTGCTTGTACAGTAAGCTTGATTACAAAACAGATTATAAATTTCATCCTCATCATTATTGTGGCTCTTCGTTTCAGCACTCTTCTGGTAGCATAATTCAATAACATCCTTACCAGAGCATATTTCTGTGGCATTTGGCTGTCTGCTTGTCAATATACATTTGCAGCAAAGAAGCCTTGAAAGGTTTGGGGGTTGGATTTGATTCAAGCAACCATCCAAACGTCTGAAAGATTATCCAATCTTTTTGCATCTTTTGGTTTTTGAAAAAGGTGAAAATCCATTGGAAATTTCACAAAGACAACCCTTCTCTGAGTATCTGCCATTTGTAAATCTGCTCTTAAAGAGAAAACTGGAGGGAAATAAACCATGTCAAATAAATTAGAAATATATAAATGCTTCTTTCTTTCATTTTACTGTAATTACTTCAAGTGAAAGAACCCTTTTCCAGTGTTGAAGACACAAGCAGATGTGGGCACAATCATCTGAAAAGACCCTGGATATCTGAAAACTTGGAGGAAAACAGTTAAAGAATATTTAGAAAAAAAGGGGTAAATAAATAAATAACTACATATTTAAATAAATATATAAATCTGTTTTCTACAGTAGCTGTACTTTGATCATAAAAGAGATAGTGGTTCGAAACAGCAGGTCAAAACCACTATGGCCACATGGCATCAAAATTGGACCTGTCATGAACTCACTTATCAAAACAGTCTGGTTATTCATCTTAGTATTTTGGTATATAAGCCTTCACTTCAAACTGAGCACCATTTGTACCCTTGCAAGTAGCCTGAAACTGGTGAAAACATCCCCAGGGCAGCATACAACCTACATCATTTTATGCAACAGAAATACAGATATGTGCCAATAACTGACCTGGATCAAAAGTAGGTGCTGTGGCAACAGACGAAACAGATCAGAAAATGGCCAAATTAAGGAAATAGGTCATTTGGGTACAAAATACAGAGGAGATGGATGAAATGGAAAAACAAAGAAGAAAGTGTTTTTCAATAACTTCCTTTTCCTCCTATTCCACCATCAAATAATTTACTGTCTTCTTAGGACTTGCTAAGTCTGGAAAACAAGAAGTACGTTGCATAGTGAGATAGCCCATTTTCAAAGTGATACAGATTGAACTCAAACAGAAATTTTCAGACAGCAAGGAATAGGCTCTCAAAAAGAAATGCAAGACACCTATTTTTAACAGCTGTGTAGCTTTCAAAAAGAGCTGCCTTTTCTGTGGAATAGAAGCAGAAACATCCAGGCTCTGTAATGGGACTTTGCTAGGGCACTAGGATACTATACCTGCGGGATCATCTTAGTCTTCCCAAAACATCAGCTAAATAGTTTAAAATAATAGAAAGCGGGAAGAATAAAGTCTGAAGACTTAACAGCTATGTGGTTGCATTTTCCCAAGAGAGAATATTTTCCAATTTTTCTCATATAAAGATAAAATACATATGAGAAAATTTTAGTCTCTTATTGTATTAAGTCATTAATATAATACTTTTCCCATTTGTTTGACCAGCTGGAGCTTCATCAAGCCTTAAAAAAAAACCAAAAACCTTTGAATGGTAAGGTACCAATGTATGCCACCAGTAAATTAACTTTATCACGGATTAAGTCCAAGTCATGAGAGCCATTTATTACTGAGATTAAAGCTTAGTGGCTAACATGTTGCAGTTCAGTTTCATAACAGTCAAGGTCATTTTTCAGCAGGAATCCCTAACATTGCTTTCTTACTATATCCTGGAGATTTGTACTTCTCTTTTTCTAACATTATGTGCAACAGGAGAGATTGTATGATGAATTAGAGAAGTTGGTATAAAATACATATTTAAAAGTTCTGGAAATAAATCTTGAGATACTTGGCTACAAGAGTCTGTCAGTGGTACTAGTACGCTGCAGTAACCCACAACATAAGCATCTATTCTGAGTTGTTTTGTGTCCTGCTGATGAGGAGATGCTACCAGTGAAGTGAGGTGTATTTCATCATGCCTAATGATGACAGGGTCAGTCTGATACCTATGAGATCAGACATTCCTTTGTCTTGCTGGAGCACTAAACTTCTGGTGATGGCAGAAAAAGAAATGGGACTATCCGGTTGGTCTCCCACCTAGCAACCATCGCAGGGGAAGACAGGTTTGGGAAAAGCAGTGATGAAAATGTAATGGCCCCTGTGTCTGAGAGTTGTAGTGCTACTGTGGGTACATGGCCACGGCTTCACTGATTTATGTATTACATATCAAAATAAATTAAACAAACAAACAAAGAGAAAGCAAAACAAAACCAGCAGGAATAAGGTCAGGCTTTTTTCTGTTTTCTTCTTCATCTTCTCCGACAGCAAGAGATTCTGCATCACTGCTCTGCTGAACCTTTTCCTGATAGGCAAGTCTCTCCCTACTTATTGATTCTTCTGTGTTCCCTATCCCCACTAAGAGTTCCTTCCTACTCTCTGAATATAGCTCAATTATACATATATTACATATATATAATTATATCCCTGATTACCAAGCATCACCTTTCTCTGCTCTGTATAGATACCAGATGGGCATTTGGA
>JBCJKH010029750.1:845-11671 GCA_039877255.1 Loriculus beryllinus | reverse complement strand
TATTTAGATGCATCAACAGCCATCATGGTTTTCTGCCAGTTGTTGATGGTTCCTACCTTTCTGCAATGGCAGTATCTGTGTGATCAAGGTACCTGTCACATGAGTGCTGAATTTCCTCAAATTCCTTTTGAGAGATTATTCTCCTAGGCATGTCTACAAAGAGGGTGAGTTCCCTCCGTGGGAGAACCTGCAATATCAGATAGGCATGTACCGTTCAAAAGTTAAGCAGGAATAGGCAGACCTGGAGTGGAGATCAAAGGTTATCAACAGCAAAGAGCTTTAATGAAGATTGCAGAGGAGAAAAGTAAGGGCTGATTTCAGGACATGGCCATTGTATTCAGTTCCAGCTACAAAACAGGGGAATTTGAGGATCAGATATGCAAGCGCAGGTGGTGGAGGGCTGTAGCAACAAAGTCAAAGAGTTTGAAAGAAATCCAAGTTTTTTTTCAAAACAAAGTACTTATAATTTATTCACTTGGGAAATGATATTCCATTCCTGTCTTATCAACTGATCGCATTCCTGCTCCTGTGAAATCTGACCCTTAGGTAGAACACATAAGCAAATGCAGATGGAAGAAATTTGCCTTTCTTACCTAAAATGAGAGATGTGCATTCCCTGTGCTATAGCTAAATTATCCCGCAGGCCACGGAGCCGGACTGACATGAGAAATATCCACAAACCATTTCTCTGCAAGACATGTAAAGCACACACAATGTATTTCTTCGGATTGTTTCAGCATATTGCTGAGACAATTAACGCCGCGGATTAATAAGTATGTTTTAAATGCAATAACACGTGTCTTTAAAACAAACATGCTTTCTTTATTAATTGCAGAAATTTGCCATGACACATCGCTAAGTGGCTGTGGAGTAACAGGTTTTAGGATTTGATTACAGCACCATCTACTGGGTATTGAACTTCTCATTTCCCCAGACCCTTCCTGGTATCTCTATGGCAGCTAAAGAGGGTCACTTTCAGAAGATGATTCCAGGAAAGAAAAAGTCATTTCATTAATGTCTAAACTCGAAGGCTCTTGAAATCAGTGCAAAGATTCATTAACTTCAGCGGGATTCGGCTCTTTCCGGTGATGCTCAGATAGAGTCATATTTCTATTACCAGCTTGGACTCAGTGATGAAAAACAGACCTGAACAGTGAGACAGCATGGCTGCTGCATAAATTTCATATAATTATAACAAGGATCATCAATTTAACTAATAAGTACATTCTACCACTGACTGGGTGTGCCTAGACAGGTAGGGGTGTGCAAACAAATGTGATGCCCTCAGGCAAAACAGAATGGTAGCAGAAAGCGCTGAATTAATTCAAAGACAGAAATTTTACTTAAGGGATTAATCAGTTAGACTCAACTCATGCCATGTAATAGGAATCCCTTGTATTGCTTGCAAAAAAATTGATTTCCTCCCAGAGTGGAGATATGTTTAAAAGCTGATTAGTGGGAGAATGTTTCGAATATTTTCATTCCTCAATGATTGTTCATTCTGCACATAATCTGGACTCCCACTGACTTTTACACCACTGCGTTCTGGACATAACTCTGCTAACATCTGAGTAGTGCTGCTTGCCATCTGTTAGTACTATGATCCTTAAGTGACTGCCTGCTCAAGTAAGGCACTATTCAGCACAAACCAGTAATGCAAAATCTTTGATAGTGGGCAGTGCTCTTATTTTTGTGCCCATAAATGGATTTCTTGTACTCTTTATCTGAGGAATTTTGGGGAAGGACTGCCATATAGCTGTTACTAACAAAGTGGCAAAAGTAGGAGCTGACTCAAGAAGTCCCTTCCTGATGGAGTCCTGGTCCTTAGGACAAAATCTGTGGTTTGGAGCACCTGGATGGCAGGTCTGACAGCTCCAGCCCTGTGGTGCTCCCCAGAAGGTACCTCACAGCCCTTCTTCTCTCTATTCCCATTTACTATTACACAGAAAGAGTGGCAACAATATTGTTCTGTGATGTGATGGATGAATGAGTAAAAATATTTCCCCTCTTGACTGACCTTGTTTTCCATCACTTCTAGTTATGCACCAGCTCTAAACTGACTGAGGAATCATATGAACAAAACCCAGAATATGGTGTGAGTCGAAAATGGAAGACTCATTTGTCTTTTCCATATACTAACACTTGATGAATTCTTCCTTTATATATTCTGTGTTGTTGAAAGAAAAATTCACACTTTCCAATAGAAAAAAACCCCACACATTAAAACAGGAATCTAATGAATAAGAACTTGCAATCACACTGATGTGGGGAAGTGAGGCAGCCAAAAATGCTATCCAGGTAAGGAAATGAAATGCTGTGCACAATGAAGTAGATGGCCAAGCTTCATGCAATTGTTAGGAATGAGCTCTCACTGCTATGTCTTCATATGTGTGATTATTTTTGATCATTTTGGAATAGCAGGAGTAGGTCTCCCAGTTGTCTGAGCTAAAGACAACCAATAACGGTGGCCTAAACAGCCTTATTCAGCATTATCACCTTTTCCTCAGCCTCCTTAGGGTTGATACTGGGTGAAAGCTAAAAGTGCTATAAGGCATCCTTATTTTGCACTGAATCCAATCACTCAAGCCTTGCAATAAGATTATGGAATGCCTCTGTTGTCATCCATGTGCACTCCTGCAAAACCATCCAAGTGGCCTCCTTTGACTAAAAGGCTTCAACATGTCTGAAAGCTGTTATGTGTTTCTGCTTGATCCATTGAATTTCTGTATTTTCACTGCTGGTGAAGACCCCATGTAAAAGGTTATTTTTTTGCATAACATAACCTAATAGTTGATGCAGGCTGGTTTTAGTGTCAATAAAGATGAATTCAGCCCCCAACCAAGTTTTTTTTTTTTTTTAGTTGTGCTCATAAGAGAGAAGCTGAGGTCAAGCATCCATTTTTGAAGATGCTTGCATGAAAATCCTTGATGTACTCCAGTGAAAAGCTTTTTGTATTTGTAAAATTATAAATATGGCAGTTGGGAGAAGCTATTTATTGTTGAAGTTTTATTGTCTGAATAACATTAATTTTATCTTTGTTTTATTAGAAAGGGGTTTTTTTCCCCACAGACGTGGTTGGTAGAGGCCTGTACTGGATGGGCAGTAGTAATGTGGAACTTTGATTTGGTGAACTAAATTGTGTAAATTTGTTCTTATAGTCAATATCAGTGTATTTTGTTACTAGATCCCTGGTATCAGCTAGAGACTGAATGCTCTATTACAGGATCCTTTTGAAGCAGATTTCTCCAAAAAGCTTGTGAACCATTTTTAATGTATATTGTTAATTCTCATTTAATCATAGTAATGCAGAACTTTCCCTCGTCAAAAAGGTATGTTACATTCAGATGTTCCATGCTTCTTGGTAGTCTTACTGTGACAGACATCTAGGTATTCCAGTCACCCTGCCCACGAGGAGAAGCACGTGACAAACGTGTGACTGAAGTGAGTTGATGTCCACTGCCGTGCAATGGAAGGGACGTGTGAGTGGTGGTGAGGATGTTTGTGCTAGGCTTTCCCCTGTCACAGGGCAGAGTTGCAAAGACAAAGGCAGGATACATATAGTTAATGTCAAGGGAAGAGAGAAACCACTGACGTAACTCAAATGAGAATACTAAAGAAAGGCACAGCAATCAGGTCATGGTAATTAAGTGTAGGAGGTTTTGTCTGTTTGTTGACCGATCCATCTATCATCTATCTATCTATCTATCTATCTATCTATCTATCTATCTATCTATCTATCTATCTATCTATCTATCTATCTATCCTACCTACCTACCTACCTACCTACCTACCTACCTACCTACCTACCTACCTACCTACCTACATACCTACCTATATACCTACCTACATACCTACATACCTACCTACCTACCTACCTATAATGTGTATAGGTTGGTGGAGAGCAAAGGGATGATGGTGATTGTAACTGTGGTGACAAATGATGATTCAGTTACACTTGGTAGTCGCACTAGACAGTGACTTCATACTTATTTTCAGGATTATTGTGTCCCAGATAACACCTTGCAATAGATTCTTTCTGAAAGGTATTATAACACATTTTTCACACCAAAACCAGTGGAGGAATGGGGCTACCTGATGAAATAACCAATTTAGCTCACTGGTGGTAGAACATTTAATCCCTGAATCTCCAAAGCAGATCATCAACGTTTGCTCGAAGCAAGTGGCCTTGCCTGTGCCTTCAGAGAGGTACATAACAATGATGGTTGATCCGAGGCAATCCGATGAAAAATATTCAGGACTGTAGGAAGATGAAATGCCTCCTTCCGTATGTATGAGTTTTATTAGGCTAGTAATCCACAGTTTAAAGAACTTTTCTTAAATTTAATAAAGAGGTTATTTTAAACTTAGATCTGCAAAACACTCATACCTCCAGCACATTGCCTCAGTGAAATATCCCTCTACATGAAAATATAGACAGTTAGTTTTTTCTTCCAAAGTGAAACACTGCAAGGTCTTTCATTACTGGTTTATTATGCTTTCTGTATCTTTGCTCATTTTTCACCAGTATTGCATTAAGTATTGATATTGATTTCTTGTAAATGGTACTGAAATGGATGGCTCACAGTTTTTGTTATTGTTCTGTAGCACTTGTATGTAATTTATTATAGCTGCAATGGAACCTGCCCCTTGCTGCCAGGGTTTAAATTAAATGTGCCATGTTTTGGCCCCTTGTAGTCACATACATTTCTCATTCTAGATCTAAAAGTGTGGTGTATAAAGTTACTTTTTTAATTACTTTCTTGATATTGTTTCTAAAAAAATATTTCAATAATTTTGGTAATTAATACGCAATATGCTAGTTGAATTCATAGTATCTTTCTCTTCCATTCCAGAGAAAAATTGCTGTCTTGTAAAGGTAACATGGAGTAACTGGTAGTTGTGACTGGCTTTTCTCTTTCTGAGAGAAAAAGGGCAAATCAGCTCCCAACATTTTCATTGTGTGGTGGATCTAAGGCTTTACTTACCCATGGACTCCCAAAAAGGTCATAATGGAAGAAAAGATTTACTGTTGACACTGGGGAAGGAGAGCCTGACTAGAAGAACATTTCTCTGGACAACACTTTAATGCAGTGGACTTACTTTTGGCACAAAACCTGACTCAGAACCATTGATTAACTTGATTTTCTGAGAATAAAGCTATAGCAGTGACAAAGCTGAAGTAAAGCAAAGAAACTCCCCAATGAAATATCTCTGTAGATGTGGCTCCTTCATGTAGGGTTTGTAGAGAAGGTAATATTGATTGAGAGAACACTCGAGGTTTTAAAGAAAAAAACCCTGATCAATAGGACAGTATCAACAACATTGGTATTGAAAGAGATTTATCGTATATTTCCCAGGTTTATTTGCTGCCATTTTTAATAGAAATAAACTTTGCTGCTCTGCCAGGTAGTGAGCATTTTTTCACTCTGCCCATGAACAATATTTTGCCCTGGGATTTTGAAAGGATTGGGATGAAGGAAGGAGAGATGTTTGGTGCTTCATCCAGCAGTTCCCGTGCTTCCTCTTCTTGCTGTGTTTTTGCAGGTACATCCCCAGCTCCAGACTCATGGATGTCCCTAGGCCATTAGTATTGCACTCAAGAAATTGCATTGGTGTTAAGTTCTTTACTTCTAAGTTACTTTAGACATCATTTTAAATGCAACTTGGAGCTTTTCACACAAGATTACTTCACAAAAATTCTTAGTCCCAGTTCAGTGAATAAATCCAAGCTCTTCTTGGGCTTTTCCTCCTCTTGATTTTGGGCAACATCCCTTATTCTTCCCCTGGCAGCTCTAAATACATTCTGTCCCAGTCAGTTCTCTCTGTTCATCCCACAAAGTGGATGGGCTCATCCCACAGAGTTGACGGACTCATCCCCCAGGCTTTTGTAAATGAAGCCTTTGAAGCAAGCCAGGAGTATTTTCACAACAAGTGAGTTGGCAGGCACATTTCAAATATCCAACGTTTATGCAACAAAGTGACTGAAGTCACTATTTTTAGAGCTGGTGTGAACACAAAGCAGGGCACAACCATAATTCTCAGGCAACACAAGGTTTCAGCAAAGCAGTGACCTGCTTCTCCACCACTATGTGTGTATTGGGAAGGCTCTCTATTTGTGAAATGGCATTGCATTTACCAAAAAAGCATCTTTAAAACATGTTAGGTAGCTCTGTAGTTTACTGATTCAGCCATGTTATGGGCAGATCCTTCACCCTTTTGCTGGCAAACAAATCTATAGGACAAGTTCTCAGCTGCATGAACGGGGAGCTATTTTGGTGTCTTTGGTCCAACACCACTTGACTGAGCAGTAATCAAGAGGGAATTGTAGTTTGGCAGCCTCCTGCTGCCAAAGAAGTTGGTAAAAGGGAGAAGAAAATTGGGGCAGGGAAAGCCTGGAAGTGGCAAAGCCTGGCAAGAGTTCAAGATTTCCCTTTCAGAGGAAGTGGGTGGGAATAGGTCAGGATATTGTGCAGGTGCTGCAGAGCCAGAAGTGGGCTGCACTCCAATGGAGACAGAGAGCAGCTCTGTTTGCTGTCAAGGGTAGGTGCATCAAGTATGACCTTGAGTATTTTCATAGAGCTGTTCATGACCTTAAAAGCATCTTTGGGGTTAATCAAGCAGAGCAAGTCCTTGGGTTTGATGCACAGGCCTGGCCTGAAGCTGGGCTGAGCTCCTAGGCTGGGAAAGGAGAGCAGGAAGGACATTTAACTTCCACAAGATACCACAACATACTTAGAACTGTGAAACAGAGGGAGGATGACAAGGTGAGTACTGCCAGTTAAAAAAGGAATATAGAATTGTATACATTTGTGAAATCCCTCAATGGTGCATCAGTAAAGTGACTTGTTTTCATCCAGGAAATCCTTTAATCTACACAAAACCTAAGAGTTGGTTGTGTAATGTACATCTGTTAACTATCACATTGTGTACTGTGTTTTTTGCCATAAACTGCTGTCCTCTTGTAGTTAATCTTGAACCACCAAAATCCTGGGCATGGGTGATTTAATCCCTCTGTGGGGTGGGTATGGAGGGTGTGCAGCATCCCAGCAGTTTAGTGCTGTACAAACAGAATGGGAGTCTTGAATATCCTTGGATGGCTTAAGGAATGACCACATTATTTTGCCACATTTGCATGCCTTTCATTTTCTTGGCCTTTCATGGTATTAAAACATATTTATGTACAAAAAGAGAGACAGAACCTGATTAAAGAAGAAGCAAAACTTAGAGCAGGGATATTGCCTGGTTTCTTCAGCAGTGTAGCTGAACAATCGAGTTTACATGGAAAACCTCCCCATCAGGGAGCTGGTCCTGCACTTTCTTTGACTCTTGGCAGTTTGTTATTCACATTTCAACAACCTTAAAGGCTAAGGGACACAGCAAGGTAAGCAACATAACCTACATTAATAGCTGGGAAATTCATCTCTTAGCAAATTTCCATTTCTGAAGAGCTCTCTGGAGCATTTACTGCGTTGCAAAATAATTGGTGTGGTGGTGCAGAGGAGGCAGCTGAGCTCCAAAGAGCATTGTGCAGGATGGGACAATGCAGGGAAGAGCAATGGGGTGAAACTGGGCAAGGCAAACACTGGACCAAATAGCATGGAAAATCTCTTGGTTCTCCCAAGGACCTATGAAACTCTGCCATGTGTGTTCTGCAATCTCAGCTACTGGATGGTTGAAGAGCAGACTGAGAGGAAGGAAATTCCTTCATTTTTCAAGGAAAATTAGGAATTGAAGCAGACAACTATTGATAACCTAGTTTAACCCAGACGATTGCATTGTTTTGTATAGATATACTCTTAAGAAGTCAGATGCTACAATATTTGCAAATGTTATGTATTTTTTCAGTCTTACTATAGGATGGTGTGCAATTTTAGGAGCAAGACCATTCTCTGGAGGATGCTGCTGTACCCCAAAGCACCATAAAACTGAGTTGTCTCCTGGGTTGTGACCCCTATGCTGTTTGTAGAGCCACTCACACCTCTCAAGATGTTCTCTCCAGAGCACTTGCATAACACAGTTAACATTCTGTGTGTTTTTTTTCTCAGCTGTTACATTAAAAAGTGTATTAGAAATGTTTAAAGACATTCAGAAAAATCCTTGTCATGATGTAACAAGACGAATCTCAGAAAGATGCACTTTCAAATAGGTATTAGGTCATATGAAGCCTTAACTTTTCCTGAGTTCTCCTTCTCCACAGATAAAGGCAACTTCTAAAATGTGTCATCTACATTTAGTTTTCCCCTTAAAAGGTCTGAAAACATCAAGGAGAATCAATTACTGAACAAACTGGAAGCAATTCAGGGCAAGGTTTGGTTTGCTTTGTTTTTGTCTAAGGCCACATCAATGAAATCATGGTCTCCAGGTCTGAGAGCTGGAAGATGCTGTCATGATATGTGATGAAGAAAGTGTTTGAAATGCAAATATATTTTAGGAGGAGAAGGGATGCATTGTTTCAAGAGTAAATATGGCCTGGAACATTTGCAGGAATAGAAAAATGTTCTAGGCCAGATTGAATGGGACTTTGAGCAACCTGGTCTAATGGAAGGTGTCCCTGCCTGTGGCAGGGGATGGAACTGGATGAGCTTTAAAGTCACTTCCAACCCAAACACTGATTCTATGATATGGATATCTGACTTCCTCATCTTCCCTCCCCCTCCCCCCCCATCTCTTTCTTGTTTCACTGTAATTGAAACCCTATTTTAAATAGCACAATTCTGAGTGTAATGTAGAAAATAGTGTGCCAGAAGTTCTTTGCTTGATAATCACACAAATTGTTTTTGCTGGGCCTTAGAGCTTGGTTGTCAAATCACGGGCTGTATTATGGGACATCTACAAACCCCTTTCAGTCTCTAGCCTGTGTTTCATTTCAGCCACTATATCACACTGAGCTTTTTGCTGCAGTTACCAGATTTGTATGGAGCTTTGCATTGCAGGGAGAAAATGGATTTATTAGGAAGATAAAGACAAAACAGTCACTTCCTTGAATTTTTTTTCCCCCAAAGGGCAAATTAACAACCCAGATGGCTTAGTTTCCCCATCAGAAGGAATTGCTTATGTTATTTTTGCTTTATGTTAGTTTGTTCAAGTCCCCTGAGAGCAACAGGTCCAGAATCCAGAGCTCATATTGCAACAGCAATGATGTGCTTTGCAGCACCACGGTGGAAAATCTGAGCATCAGAGGTGTTAATCTGATCTATCAGTATTGGTGTCCCACACCTCAGCCCCCAGTGCAGGAAATTAAAGAATGAGATCTGCAAGGGAACTATTTCATAATGCTTTAAACAAATGAACTTCTTAACATTTTATGATCTCTGGAGGATTGTTTTGTTGGTAGCAATACTGCCTGCAGTGTGAAGCACTTGCTGGAAAAATCAGTGCTGTGGCAGTCATGTCAGCTACAGCCCAGAGAAACTACACTGAGGACACTTACTTGAGCTTTACCATTACTGGGTAAATTACTCAATCATCGTCAATTTTCATTTGGGCTGAGTTTTGCAGGAAGAGCTGGCCTAAAGCTAGGACTGCAGCTTGCTTTATATGGAAAAATCACCCACTTCACCCAGTCCCTCTCCCAGATGCTACCAGGAGCATTTCGTTGATGCGGGTAGTTCACAAATCAAGTGACCTCCCACATTTTCTCCCCTGCTTGGTTCAGAAGGGTTTGCCATGATACATGACCATTAAAGCTTTTTGCTGGTTTATGCTATTTAGAAACTCTTCCCAACCTTTTATGCTCTCCAGGAAATTCCAATTCACTTTACTGCACCTTTGTCGTCCTCTGAACCGCAGAGGGGTAGAGGGAGGCATCAGCAGGCTGCAGCACTCTTCAGGAGCACCATATCATGCCTGAAGAGAAATAAATGCAGTCTGTGCTCAGCGAAAGGCTCTGGCAGAGCTTCAGACTAACGCCTCCTGTTAATTTCAGAGTCCCCTCAAGAGAAAAAAGGCATATAAAAAGGAAGCGGAAATTCCTGAAGGATAACGGTAATGTACCCTATCCACAAATTACCAGCAGACCTTTACAGTAGCTTATCGCCTATAAAAAGCTTCCAGAGTAGTCATTACAGTCATTGAGCTGATGGTAGTTTTATGACTTTTACTCACCATAAGGCAAGGCAGCGGTAGCCTGATGCAAAACCTCTTGGAAGGGGCTGGCAGGGAGCTCAACCACAGTGGGCAGCCTTGGGCCTCCTGATCCAGCAGTGTCACCCACCAGCTGCTGGGCTGGAGAAGGATGGGGAGATGGAGCTAGAAACCCTCAGCCATCCATGGGTGGAGAGCTGCGAGGGGCTCGGAGGCTGCTTGCTTGAGTCTTTCCTCTCTGGAGAAGGCTGAAAGCTGCCATCAGCCTGGCTTTGCAGAGAGGGTGCAGATGAGTTCTGTCAGGGTTTGCATCCCAAAGGTGCAGGGAAATCCTTCCTCCCATGTTTTGTCACACCCCTTTGGCACCAGCTTCCTCCTCTCCTTCACTTTCCCACAGGCATGTGCCTGCAAAATTCCCATATTCAGCCGAGGTCCCCCCTAAGCAGAGCACTCTTCGTTATGATTGCAAATGATTTCATTTGGATAGTGAAAAAACCACCAAGCTGTGTCCCGCAGTCTTCTACATGTGGTCAAACTGCCCGCTGTGGTCAGAAATGATTGCTCTACCTACAATAGCACATAGAGACACTTAGATGTGCATGGCCAGCTGATTTTTTGAAACCTGCCTGTGATGGACAGGATGCTTTTTCAGGTGTCTCATGGCTAGTGGTTTTCTTGTGGGGCCATTACTTATGGCTCTATAGGAACATGAGTGTTCCACACACTCTATAACTGATTAGGTG